>ML332205.1:0-35689 GCA_005239505.1 Nicotiana paniculata
ATTAAAACACCTAAAATGCACGGTATATAATGTTAAAAATCATGAATTCTAGCCACGCATCAATAAACAAGAGGCAATTTTATTAGACAAGATCCTAAGACAAGATATCTAAGTGAATGTCAACGCACAAAAATATGCAGCTTTATTTTTATAAACTCAGAAGCTGGGGCCTAATCAGTTTGCCTACTGATTTTTAAGCATGTTAACCTTTAGACAGTTCAGAAGTTGTTTTTGCCTAAAAGCATGTTGTTCTAGGTGTTACAAAAATGCAGGGATTGTTGCCAGTTTTATCTAAAATAGGATAATCATATGTGAGATTGTTTTTACCTTTTCCGTGAGTCAGTAGTTAAACTAGGCGTGGTTAAGCAGATACAAACAAAATCCAAGATCAGGATATCTAATATACACATATAAATGCAGGACGATTAAGACATAATTTCAGGACGTGCAGAATTCCTAAAGGCATGATTTCTAAAATGCACAAAGAGTTACAAGATGATAGAGACATGATTTTTAATGCACATGAGTAACAATTTTATATTGATTTTATTATCCAAAGAGGAGGATTTCTAAGTGGTAGGCATAAGCATAAACTAAGGACATGTTGTACGTTAAAGCAGTAAACATGAAAGCCTTAAAGACATGATATTTAATGCATGTTTGACATGGTTTGAATGAATATGTTGGTCTTAAGAATGGATTCTAATGCAGATATAGGGAATGTAAAAGCCTAAGGCATGATTTCTACCTAATGATAAAATATATAACTACTTTCCCCATTTCACTAGCCAACCCCAATATCTGTTTACAAATAATTATTACAGACCAGCTAAATAAATTACATAAATAGATAAGGGAAAAGAAGAAGTTAAACTATAGGGAGCCTGAAGTAGGCCCAAATGTATCAAATTGTCCATAGCCGCATATGCCAAAGTCATAGCCTTTCTCATGTCCAGGTGTGTCAGAGTTCCCTAAGGACCTCAAGGATC
This sequence comes from Nicotiana paniculata, assembly GCA_005239505.1. Lineage (NCBI taxonomy): Eukaryota > Viridiplantae > Streptophyta > Magnoliopsida > Solanales > Solanaceae > Nicotiana > Nicotiana paniculata. Next base: position 990 of record ML332205.1, read on the forward strand.
CTGGGCAGTGCTCACACCCAGACTTCATAACCAGAACTGAGTAAGTGCAGTGTGGAAGAGCCATCCAAGTGCATCAGAGTTCAGAGGGATCTCACAGGGATCCCAAAGCAGTCACACACTGGAGGGGCAGAACTTAACAACCTAAGAATAGAGTGAGAGTGCTTGACATAGTTTGAAAAGGTTTTAATAGGAAAGTAGTATTTGAAAAAAATACTCAGTTGAAGTAGTTTTATAACTAGGAGAATTGTTCAGTAAAACAATTTTGACAAGAGTTGTGTAATTAAACAAATAACAGATCAAACATGGAGCCAAACAGGTTCAGTAATACTCAAATAACAACCCTTCACACATGGATAGTTGGGGAGTGGGGACATATAATACACATATAATAAACAGAAGTCTTTTGCAATTCAGGGGTGGCTAATAGTGAAAATAGTAAGACATGGATTCTGGAGTGCTAATTAGAACATAAATATAGAATCAAAAGTGCTTTAGGGGGTTCATGGGATTGGGAGATGACATAGTAGGATTTCAAAGCAACAGTGAGGACATAGAAGTACTAGACATGATTAAGCATAGCATCAAGACAACTTAGGGTAACAAATCAGTTTTGCAAAAATAGGTGCATGCCAGAATTGGACAACAAATAGACAAGCATTCAAAAATAGAGTAGAGTTACACTGAGACAGACTACAAGAGGGAGTAAACATGTTGATCCAAACAAGGGTAGGACATAACTAACATGTTGGGTGAAGCAGTAATGTAAAAGGTCAATTACATGTCGAACATCAAAACAATAGACAGAAACAGATCAGGAATATGATAAACTGAAGAAGTAGGAAACACATTGGTTTGGGAGCTTGAATTTAAAATCAGCACATACCAGTAAAGAGAGTAAACACAAAGTGAAGAACAGGAGAGTGCAATAATTAGCCTTGGCTTGGAACCGGCTAATTTAGTAACAATAGCAAGTGACAAAGAAAGCATAAGAGTTTTTGAGTGTATGAGAGATGTGAACTAATGTTCGTTTGTGTGTGTATGAGTGTCTAATGAGAGTAGAAGAGATCACTATCTATAGTAATTTGAAAGCTAGGTAAACAAGGTAAGAAATTAATTATTGAACTCGGGATCAATTAAAATAAAATCAGTCCAAATACTCCCTTAATTAAGGGAATCAGTTCAAACGGTAGAAAGACAGGTAACTAGTAAAGAAATCATATGTAACGGATAAGGAAATGTTTCAAATAGTACAAGTATAGAACCAGTAATTAGGGATAGGTTCATAAAGTCCTAATTATGGAAACATTATTAAGAATCAGTAAATAATGTAGTCAACCACACAATAAGGCAAGAAAAATAATTTAGAAACCGGAACTTAGTAAAGTACATCATCAAAGGAAACCAGTAAAGGGTATCAATCACAGGAAATTAGGGATTCAAATAGAAACTAGTACTGATTAGGGGAAATTACCACCAATTTTTGTCAATAGACAAAATAAACATAATATAGGCGGGAAGAAACAAATCAGAAGCCCTAATAAGCATAATAAGGTAGAAATCACAGAGACCCAGAACATATTCATGAGAATCAGGCATACACACAAATCGCATGAACAAATCAGCAAAGACAAACTCAGAACCCAAAGTTAAGCCAAGAAATCAGGGTTTTTAACATAATTAGTTAGGGGAGAACCTAAATAAAACCGTTTAAACACAATAAAGATTATAGAATAATCACTTAAAATTAGAGAAAAATCATTTTGATGGGAGGTTCAGAAACCCTAGTTATGAAGATGAAGAGACGCTTTGAAAAATCGAAAGATTTTTTTTATAGAAAAATAAGTCAAATATCCTCAAATCTGTTACAGATCTAAAGAGGCAAGAGATAAGATTAGGGTTTTGAGAGAGATAACCCAGAGATAGAGAGATTCTTGCTCAGAAGCCATAGATTTAGTAATAAAATAGGACGATCTTACTCAATCGAGCCATGATGGCCTGAGAATGGTGATAACAGGCCCAGGGGTGAGTGAACGGTCACTGGTCCCCTTGAGGACCTCAAGACAGCAACAATCCCGGCCATAGGAGGGGAGCTATTAGGTCTAGCGGTGGTAGTGAACCACCACAATTAACGGCGAGCAAGCAATAGTGGGTGGCAGCCATGGTTAGGGTAGAGGGGGTTTGAGAGAGAATGAGAGGAGTGACGGCGGGTGAGTGAGGAGTGAATGAGAAGTTTTTTAGGGGGGTGGGGGTCATTAGGTTAAATTAGGAAAGATTAAACCTGGAACGTTGATAAAAAATGATCAACGTCCAGGATTTGGTCGGAATTGGGTCGGGTAGTATTTGGGATTGGGCCTGGGTCTTTTGGCTAGTTTAATTAGGTGTGGGCTGGTTTTATTTAGGCTAAAATCGAAATAGAATAGGCTAGTTGTCAAATACCCAATCCAAATTAATTAAAATAATGTATAAAATAACTAATAATCATAAAAAATAAATTTTGTGCATAGAAAATAGTTTTAAAAGATTATTTAGTATTTTAAAATACAAAGGACTAATTTCTGGTAAAAGTAGTACAAAATTATATGCTTGGGCTATGATTGCAAAGTTATTGCAATTATAGCCAAAAGGTGCCAAAGTGGCTATTTACGGAATAATTAAATCAAGAAATATTTTTTTTTTTTAAATAATTTGTGATGAAATTTTGTAGTTATTTATTGAAAATAAAATGCTGGACAAATTTATAAAAATGTTGAAAAATTATGAAAAAAATGCCAATTGCTACTAATGCATGATTTTGAAGGTATATATGCAATTTTTAAAAATATTTTTTGGAAACAATTAGGTATCAACAATCATCACTCCTCACAACATTGAAGGTAACTCACAGATCACTCCAGAATATGTATAAACTCAATGAAAATCGAATGGTACATCCCTCAACAATAGCAACTCGGAGTCAACAATTTCGACCCGGTGCAGAATACACACCCATACTAGCCTACCAATGAATCTCTAAATCAACTTTGGTCACCCGCGACAGATAGATAACTCTCTTTGAAATTTTACAATGACTGAATCATGGCATATACTAACATCTGACTAGCTTTGCTCGCATCTTCACAGTCCACAACCACAAAATAACATCTTTATGAGAACTCTCAAGCTCAAAGTCCATGAAGCGCGTGAATCACCTATCTAATCCCAACTCCACCGCTCGAATATATAAAACACCCCTAATGCTCAATAATTCCACGAGAGATACCCCTATAATTCTTCCGTGTCACTAAGAAACTTTGAATATCAGCAGTCGATCCAACAAGAGAGCGTCGTATTACCAATGAAGCACCCTGAACTCCACATATTGCCCCTTTCTGAAATGTATACCTTCATCAAGCCACCCAATGGATATCATTTGCTTAGTCATCTGAAACTGCCAATGCTGCCTAAGAATTTTGACCTTCCTTCCAGAACTGAACCGTGACCTCACACATGCAAATCTCGACTCTACACAACGTACCGCATACACCATGTCATCCTATGATAAATATGGGAAATTCATAACCCCTTCCAAGCCACAAGCAACTACGTACCCAACTATCCATGAACTTACATTTGATCCCATCTAGAAGCAAAATCACTATACCTCTCATACTCCTCACGCCAATAGAAAATACACATCTCTAACTGTGGTAGAAACCATCAGGAACTATTCGAATCCCATTTGTACAACACCAAACCGTCAGAACTGAATCCTTCTAACTCAACCACGCTACGCAGTTCACCAACACCCAAGAACATTGCTAGGAAACAAATGTAGAAACTCATTGCCTCATAACCACCTAAAGAACTAATCATATCCCTTATCATGCCGATCCGACCCACTACAAAGTTTTCCTATTTATCCAAGTTCCTTCTGACTTACTCTCGAATTGATAATTCTCCTTGTCATAATACCGCAATTCTCAACCTAGAATCACCACACAAGACCCAAGCATAAGATCATACAGTCTAAAGATCATAAACTGCTGAATACTCTCTCGAATATCCCCAGAAGCACCACATTCAAAATACTTACCCCAAAGAGACTTCGTGCGAATCTAACACCATTATCTTCACCGTCTTGATACTGATATGAAGAATCCATGATAATGTAGAAATGTCACAAGTGTCGACACCCTCCAATGTAGACCTCAGTTTCTAGCCAAATACACATCCTGGAGATTCCCAATTGTTACGCATAACCTTGAATCCATAAGATCCGATCTCGAGAGTCATCCACTCTACACAAATCTCGATTACACCGATCAAGCAGACATAACGACCTGACCCCGTTTGCACAACAACATACTAGGAAAATAATCCACACACTTGAAGCAACAAGAAAATTCATACACTACACCCACTACACCTTTTACAATTACAACTCAATCATTCAATAGAACTCACCTACCCATAGAGTACATTACAACTTGTATCGAAGAATTTCCATTACTTGAGTCATTCCTAGACTCCCACCTCTACAGGTCATAACTGATTCACCAATATACCTCGAATCGAAACAAATACAGCACATAATCGTGCAATCAACTTTTCATTAACAAACTCTCCCACTTGGCTCAAAGACAAAGATCAAGTCAAACAATAATCCACAATGCCCATACGCTATTACTACCACCATACTGCAGTGAGATTCACTAAATCCATCATAGCTCATATGACACAAACCGTCTAGTATCTCAAATCGTATGCAAATATAGCATTCCCCATTATAATGATCATGCCAACTCCCACAAGCAATGTAAACTCAAATTGCAACATATATCAATTACTGATAAAAGAGGACTTGCTACAAAACCACCTAAGGATCACACAACCTCAGGACATCCAGTGGGAAATAGCCCCGCCCGCTTAGCCTCAAACTGATCTCTCTCTATACCCTTCCAAAAATTGTAGCTATTACGCAATCACTTTATCCTTCTGCATCTAAACACAACCAACGCCTACCCTCGAGGCATCACAATATGCGGCATAAAAACCTGAAGCTAATGGCCGAACTAACACTGGAGTTGTGGTCAAAGAAATCTTGAGCTTCTAAAAGCTCTACCCACACTCGTCTGACCACATGGATACCCTCACTGGATACCACGTGTCCCAAGAATGTGATTGAACTAAGCCGAAATTCACACTCGGAGAACTTTTCATAATGCTTCTCCTCCCTCAATCTGTGCAATACAACTCTCAAATGTTGAGCGTGCTCCTCCTGGCCACGAGAATATATCAATGAACACAATACAAGGGAATCCAAGTACGGCTGAAACGCGTTGTTCATAAAATGTATGAACGCTGCTGGGGCATTGGCCAGCCTAAAAGACATCACCATGAACTCATAACACAACAGAAAGACCCACTTCACTCCACAGCTAAACAACATGAGAGTTCTTCCAATACACTCACAAATTGCGGCGATATGCCAACTCCAGACAAAAGTCAAACACTCAATAGTTCTTGCAACATATCCAACCAATCCCTTTTTGTCACAATCAAGCAATATGAACACATCTCACCATCGAATCACACTCTCCACATAGTCATCCAGTCACAAAATATCATCAATAAGAACACAAAATCCCAAATGCACATGCTCACACAATCAAAATCTCAGCACTCAAGCCACAGACAAAATCCGGCCTCAAGTCCTCCAGACTGGCCCATTGTTAACATGCTAAAATCACATCTCGCACCTCACCCAGGGAAGTCACAAGTCGTCGATGCACAACTGATACCGAACGTTCACGTGCGCATTCGAACACATGGAAAGAATTCAACGAGTTACGCTTTAGGTCGAATTAATGGATTCGCACGACAAGAATTTAAGAAGGTGAGATTTCTCCTAAGGGTTCTGTAGCCTCTCGAAGATAAGTACAGGCGTCTCCGTACCGATCCTCAAGACTCTACCAAACCTGCTCATGACTGGTGAGACTTATTTAACCTAGAGCTGTGATTCCAAATTGTCACGACCCCAAAAACACCCGGTCGTGATGGCGCCTGTCGTGAAATCAGGAAAGCCACACATTTCATTTATTAAAAGTTATTTTCAGGAAAATCACCACATTTACAATAAGAGTATCGCTTTTATAAAGAATCTAATATTTGGACATCATTAATAATATAAATAAAAGAACCCCGATCCCAGATCTAGTGTTACCGAGTCATGAGCTACTACAGCCTAAGAATGTCAAAATACAAACTAGACAACATAATCTGAAATAATAAAAGTGACAGGAAGATAGAGAAGGAGAAGGCGAGGATGTGATCGCCGGCTGCTACCTCGACGACTCCGAAAGAAACTCTGACAGTCGCTCAACAACCACTACTGGGTCCTGATGCACCTAGATCTGCACACGAGGTGCAGGGGGTAACGTGAGTACACCAACTGAGAAGTAACGAACCCAAACTATGGACTGAGAGATAGTGACGGACTAAACCTCAATAATTCAAATCATCAGCGTACAAAATTTAGGCATGTTCACAGATTATCAGAAAATAACAACAGAATATGCTAGATATACTCAATATGCTCTACATGCCAACATGTCACAGTGTGAAAATGCACATAGTGCTCACAACTCTCCCACAGAAGTCCACCCGGTACTATATATGGCTCTCAGGCCCAGGGAAGTTCCATCCCAAAATATGCATAAACACCGGTGACCGTAGCCACTCAGTACTGAGGAAAAGGCCAGTCCTGCCCCATGGAGAAGATCCATCTTCGGAATACAACACTCGGACAAAATCCATGTCCAAGGACGATCCATCCCTCATAACATCATCTTCGGACCAGATCCATGTCCAGGGAAGATCCATCTGTCACATAACATCATCTTCGGAATCCATCTATCACATAACATCAGCTTCAGACAATATCCATGTCCAGGGAAGATCCATCCCTCAATATCAATGCGCTCATTTGGGGTGTAAAGACTCTAAAAGGGCCCTATTGGACCAAGAATTATATCAAGCCAACATATGCATTATTAAAGTATCGCTGCAGTGTGCAGTCCGATCTCATAACTGTCTCAACAACAGGTGTCATGAACGTAAATCCTAAACCGGCCATGATGACGCCTATCGTGGAACTAGGCTAGCCAATAATCACATATTTACAGTTCTTTCCAAAATCCCAACCATTTCAACATTTCATAAAAGTATATATAGAATTACTTAATTCATTAGGCAAAATAAATAGTTAAACAGTCTAACCATCCCCAAAATCCGGAGTCAACATGTCATGAGCATATAAGAAATATGCCAAAAGGTATACTATTATAGTACAAAACCTCCGAACGAATAACTAGACACAACATAAGAAGGGAAAATAGAGATGCTGTGGACGCTGAACAACTACCTCTATGTCTCGAACTCCGTCTCTGCATGGAATAGATGGTTAACGCTCGGTATCAACACCTGTATCTGCACATAGGGGTGCAGGGAGTAATGTGAGTACGCCAACTCAGTAGTAATGAAAATAAATCAAGTCTAAGCGGCAAGAAACACATAAAAATCAATGTCATCAGTTCACAATATGCACTGCCTTTCTTTCCAACAGTATATACATAGATATATGAAATCATCATGCCTTAAAACCAACTTCAGAAAAATCCTTTGGAAAATGTGTTTTCCAACAATTTTAGAAATAAAAATAACCGAAGGATTTAGTGTAAAATGAAATAAATCATAAGTAGCCCCTCGGGCAAAACCATGAATCATAAATCGCCCCTCGGGCAGAACATCACTCAGCATCTCACAGCCACTCAGTATCAGCCCCTCGGGCAACCTCACTGTCACTCATGTCTCCCAATCACTCATCACTCGGCACTCAACACTCGCACTCACTAGGTACCTACACTCACTGGGGGTGTGTAGAGACTCTAAAGGGGCTCCTTCAGTCCAAGCGCTAATATCAAGCCACCTCGTGGCGTATCATATCCTTACAATCAGGCCCTCGGCTTCACTCACTCAGCATCTCTCAAATGCCCCTCAGGCGTATTAGTAAAATGGGGTACTCGACCCAAAACATCATTTTATATCTCAAAATAGTGTAAATAAGGCTGAGTTTCGAAAATTGTTAAGCACAATATGAATGAGTGTAAATCATAAATCAACAGTGAGGAAATAGTAGTAAAAATCCCTCAAGGGGTCTAAACAAGTCGGCACGAGGCCCCATACATGGCTTACAGCCCAAATATAGAAATAGTCTTTAGAACACAATTTAACATATGATTTAGAGTAAAATACGCAACTCAATAGTTGCCGCGGAGAGGACCAAGTCCTATCCAAAAATTAGTGTGCGCCACATACTCGTCATCCTACATGTGCGCCATTCTAAAAACAGTGAGAAATATGAAGTTCGAGGTTTCATACCCTCAGGACAAGATTTACAACCATTAGTTACCTCTACCGGGACACAATACTAATCTGTGATGCTATTGCCCCTCAAGGTGGCTCCCTATTGCTTTGAATCTAACAAAAACCAGATTAACATCATCAATATATGCTAAAGGGACAAAACCCAATCGAAAACTATCAATTTATACAAAATTCTCGAAATTCGGCCAAACCCGAGCCCTAGGACCACATCTCGGAATGTGATAAATATTACATCACTAGAATCCTCATCCTCCCACGATTCTATACATACCAAGAACACCAAAATCGGACCACAATTGCTCACTCAAATCGCCAACAGAAAACTCTAATTCCATGCACTCAACCTCCCCAAATTTTTGGGTTTAAATCCAACAAATTTCCAGTTTAATTACTTAGGAAATGACATAGAAACGAGTTATGAAGTTGAAAAACATACCTCCAAGAAATACCCTTTGATTTCTTCTTCAAATCCTCTCAAATAGCTCTAAACCCGCTTATCAATGGAGGAAAGTGGATGTCACAACCCGAAATCCCACCTTCGGGCCGTGATGGCCTCTAACGTTGAACCCGCTAGACAAGCCAATGTGTAGAGTTAAACTAACATGATAAAACTGAATTAACAGAATAAACTAAAAAGAGTTCACAATTTTTAACAACGGAAATAGATAAAGTGTCAAAGCTAAGTAAGGATAACATAATACAACATCGCAATAATTCCCCAAAACCTGGAGTCACAAACTCACGAACTGTCTATAGAAGTGCTAAATACAAAGTCTGAAAGGAAATGCATGACTGTCTCTGAGAACTAGAGGAAAGACAAGACAGAAATACAGGAACTAGGGATAGGAGAGACGCCAAGGCCCACGAAAGTCAGCGGTATACCTTGAAGCCTCAGGGGTGGACTGAGGGTGACTCCCTCAACGCTGTCCACTGGGTCCGAGTGCGGGATCTACACAACAATAAGATGTGCAGTGTAGCATAAGTACAACGCCATGTACTGAGTAAGTGCCGAGCCTAACCTCGGCCGAAGTAGTGACGAGGCTAGACTTGGAAACAAACATTAATCTGTCCTATTCTACAACATATATCGTGGAAAACAAAGCAAGAGATAAACAGATATGTAGGAGATACGGGAGCAAACAAAGGGGGTAAAAAGTGAGATAGAGCAGTTAATTAAGTACATAGGAACAGACAAGAAGAGAATTTATCAGAAATATGCTAATGAAACAAATATAATGCCAGAAATGTAATAAATGGCACGGCATCACCCTTCGTGCTTTTACTCTCTTCCTCACAATGCAATGTACGATGTAAGATAACATGAATCATGGCATGACATCACCCTTCGTGCTTTTACTTTTTTCCTCACAATGCAATGTACGATGTAAGATAACATGAATCATGGCATGACATCACCCTTCGTGCTTTTACTCTATTCCTCACGATGCAATGTATCATGTATGGCAATGTAAATCATGGCACGGCATCAACCTTCGTTCTTTTAATATAAATCATGGCACAACATCAACCTTCGTGCTTTTAAATATAAATCATGTCACGGCATCACCCTTCGTGCTTTTACTCTCTTCCTCACTATGCAATATATGATGTAATCAATGTAAATTTATGCACGACATCACCCTTCGTGCTTTTACTCTCTTCCTCACTGTGCAATATATGATGTGATCAATGTAAATCATGGCACGACATCGTCCTTCGTTCTTTACACTCTTCCTCACCAATGCAATGACAATTATCAAAATGGCCAGCAATGCAGCATAGTGGAATCAAAAATCATAATCACCCGGCAAGGGGAGAATATCAGTCATTATCATAACAAATTGCCGGGCAAGGGTCTCAACTATAACAAATCTTTTCAAGTATACCCTTTACAGTTGGGTCCTCAATAGGACCATTACATCACAAGTTCATCAACGAGGATTTTCAACAACAATCAACTTCCAAGTAGAGATAAGTTCATATTATAACGAACATGGAAGTAATAATAAGATTTCTATCGAAAATAGACTCACGGGCATGCTTGTCACACAATGCATAGGTACGTCACCTCACCGATGCATTGAACATGATAAACACTTAACACATATCATACAATACCTATTCCCTCACCCAAGTTAGGCAAGACACTTACCTCGCGTCCAAAAATAGCAATCAAGCTTCTAACACCGCCTTTCCTTTTGAATTCAACTCCGGAACAACAATACCTAGACATAATTAACTTATTAACATCAATAATGACTCATTAATACAATCCCATATCCTAAATATACAATTCCTAGCATTCTTCCAAAAATACCAAAATCCGACCCCGGGCCCGCTTGGTCCAAACACGAGGCTCGGACCAAAACCCGATCACCCATACCCCCACGAGTTCAAATATATGATTTGTTTTGAAATCCGATCCCAAATTGAGGTTGAATTACTCAAAATCCCATAAACCCTAACTCTACCCGAACCCCCAATTTCTACTTTGTTTTCATGATTTTAGGCCTAGATTCTAGTGATTGACGGAGGAAAATGGAAGGAATTAGTGTTAGAATCACTTACCCAAGTGGTTATGGAGGAGAAGTAGCTAGGAGGTCGTCAATGGGGTTTGGAGAAGAAGAAAAGGGTGAAAATATGAAAGAATCCCGTAATGAAAACACTGCTTTTGAATAATTTAACTGGGCGAAAATTGGTCATCGCGATCACGGCAGGTTCCCGCGATCGCGGAGAATAGCGGGTTATGAAGCTATGCGATCGCGAGTACATGGGTACGATCGCAATGAATTCTGGAAGCTAGCCCTTGCGATCGCGACTAAGCGACCGTGTTTGCATAGTGCGATGACTACCCAGCCCCCAACCCAAGTTTATTCTATGCGTCCGCGTGAGGCCTTCCGTGATCGCATAGAGCACCAACCCCAAGCTCTGCGATCGCGGTTGAGTCCCTGCGTTCGCGTAGGGTCAATTAACCACCCCCAGCCACTACTACATCGCGATCGCATGAGTATGTTCACGATCGCGGAGAAGGAAATCGCTGAACACCAGAAACAGTAAAAAAAACTAGATTTTCCTAAGGCGTTTGCACTCCGATACCTACCCGAAACTCACTCGAGCCCTCGGGGCTCAAAACCAAAAATACACACGACTCCCAAATCATCCTACGGACTTATTCAAGTACTAAAACCACCGAAATAACATCAAATCAATGAATTAAACCTCAAAACCCATAGAATTTTCTCAAAACTTCATAAAGCTCAATTATTCCAATTTCGATCTATTATGTCCTTTTTACAACAAACTTTACAGATAACTCACATAACATATATTAAACCTGTTTCGGGCTCCGGATCTATAATACGGGCCCGGTAACACATATTTCAAATCAAATTTCATTTCCAAAAGTCTTTATTGTTTTCAGAAAATAATTTTCTTCAAAAATTCATTTCTCGGACTTGGGACCTCGGAATACGATTCCGGGCAGACGCCCAAGTCCCATATTTTCCTACAGACCGTCCGGGACCATCAAATCACGGGTCCGGGTCTGTTTACCAAAAATGTTGACCAAAGTCAATTGTATTCAATTAATTACTACAAATTCAACTTATTATCAGGTTTTCGCATAAAGGCTTCCCGACTACGCGCCCGGGCTGCGCACACACATCGAAGTGAGATTACGCAGGCTTTCGAGGCCTCAGAACACAGATTTAGCTAAGTATACACAGGATGACCTTTTGGGTCATCACAATCTCCACCTCTAAAAAAAACATTCGTCCTCGAACGAACATAGAAAGGTACATGAGTCTAGGAAAAGGTGGGGATAACAGCTCCGCATATCAGACTCAGACTCCCAAGTAGCTGCCTCGGCAGGCTGGCCTCTCCACTGAACACGAACCGAAGGATAACTCTTCGATCTCAACTGACGAACCTGCCTAGCTAATATGGCCACTGGATCCTCTTCATAAGACGAATCCTAGTCCAACTGGACACCGCTGAAGTCCAGAACATGAGACACTGGATGCATCGCTGATAAATGTGGTGGCAAGGAAAGTCTGTAGTCCACCTCTCCTACCTTTTCCAAAATCTCAAATGGACCAAAGTACCTAGGGCTCAACTTACCCTTCTTCCCGAACCTCATCACGCCCTTGATAGGCGACAATCTAAGAAACACCTGATCTCCTATCATGAAAGCCAACTCTCGAACTCTGCGATCCGCATAACTCTTTTGCTTGGACTGAGCTATACGAAGTCTATCCTGAATAATCTTCACCTTGTCCAAGGCATGACTAACTCAGAACCCAACAATCTAGCCTCTCCCGGCTCAAACCATCCAACTGGAGACCGACACCGTCTACCATACCACGCCTCATACGGAGCCATCTGAATGCTCAACTGATAGCTGTTGTTGTAAGCAAACTCAGCTAAAGGCAAGAATTGGTCCCATGAACCACATAAATCAATAACACAGGCCCGCAACATATCCTCCAAAATCTGAAAGGTACGCTCGGACTGTCCGTCCATCTGAGGATGAAATGTTGTGCTCAAATCAATCTGTGTGCCTAACTATCGCTGAGATACTCTCCAGAAATGGGAGGTAAACTGAGTACCTCGGTCTGATATAATAGATATGGGCACACCATGTAATCTAACAATCTCTCTCATGTAAATCCTTTGCCAACTTCTCTGCTGAATACGACACTGATACCAGAATGAAGTGCGCTGACTTGGTCAGCCTATCCACAACAACCCAAACTGCATCAACCATCCTCTGAGTCCGTGGGAGCCCAACTACAAAGTCCATAGTGATACGCTCCAACTTCCACTCAGGAAGCTGAATCTGCTGCATCAACCCACCGGGTCTCTGGTGCTCGTACTTCACCTGCTGACAGTTCAAGCACCGAGCTACATAAGTTACAATATCCTTCTTCATTCTATGCCACCAATAATGCTGCCGCAAGTCCAGGTACATCTTTGCGGCACCCGGATGAATGGAATACCGGTCACTATGGGCCTCCCGAAGTATCAACTCACGAATGCCATCAATATCGGGCACACAAATACAGCCCTGCATCCTCAGAACTCCCTCAACATCAACCGTAACCTGCTTGGAATCTCCGTGCCTGACTCTATCTCTAAGAACACATAAATGGCGATCATCATATTGCCTGGCCCGAATACGGTCATACAAAGAATAACGGGCTACGGTATGGGCCAAAACACTGCCAGCCTCAGAAACCTCCAATCTCACAAATCGGTTGGCTAACGCCTAAACATCCAAAGCAAGAGGTCACTCTCCGACTGATAAATAGGCAAGACTGCCCATACTAGCTGACTTCCAGCTCAAAGCATCGGCCACCACATTGGCCTTCCCCGGATGATAAAGAATGGTAATATCATAATCCTTCAGCAACTCTAGCCATCTCCTCTGCCTCATGTTCAACTCCCTCTGTTTGAACAGATGCTTTAAGCTCTTATGATCCGTGAACACCTCACATGGCACACTATACAAATAATTCCTCCAAATCTTCAATGCATGCACAATAGATTCTACTCCAAGTCATGAACTGGATAGATCTTCTCATGGACCTTCAACTGACGAGAAGCATAGGCTATAACCTTGCCATCCTGCATCAACGCTGCACCAATCCCAACCCGTGAAGCATCACAATACACAGTATACGGTCCTGAACCTGAGGGCAACACTAACACTGGTGTCATGGTCAAGGCTGTCTTGAGCTTCTTAAAGCTCGCCTCACACTCATCAGACCACCTGAACTGAGCACTCTTCTGGGTCAACCTGGTCATCGGGGTTGAGATAGATGAAAAGCCCTCCACAAATCGACGATAATACCCTGTTAAACCCAAGAAGCTCTGAATCTCTGTAGCTGAAGTGGGCCTAGACCAATCTCTAACTGCTGAAATCTTTTTGGGATCCACCTAAATACCCTCTGATGGAGCCACATGGCCTAGAAATGCAACTGAAACCAACCAAAACTCACACTTGGAGAATTTGGCATACAACTGACTATACCTCAGAGTCTGGAGGACGACTCCACGGTGCTGCTCATGCTCCTCTCGGTTGCGAGAGTATATCAAAATATCATCAATGAAAACAATAATGAAGGAGTCCAAATAAGGCCTGAACACTCGGTTCATCAGCTCCATAAAAACAGCTGAGGCATTTGTCAATCCAAATGACATCACCAAGAACTCTTAATGCCCATAACGAGTGTGAAAGTCTATCTTAGGGACATCAGACGCCCTAATCCTCAACTGATGGTACCCATATCTCAGATCAATCTTTGAGAACACTGTAGCACCCTGAAGCTGGTCTAGTAAATCGTCAATCCTCGGCAAATGACACTTATTCTTAATAGTAACCTCGTTCAATTCCCGGTAGTCAATACACATCTTCATTAAGCCATCTTTCTTCTTAACAAACAACTCTGGAGCACCTCAAGGAGAAACACTAGGCCTAACGAAGTCTTTACCCAACAAATCCTGTAACTGCTCCTCCAATTCCTTCACAATACTGATATCGAGATACGATGCTTGAAGACCTCATAATTACCCAAAATAACGTGCCTCATCTTACGCCACCTGGAGCGGGCAACTACATTGTAAGTTAAGGCTCCAAAATTATAGCATGAATTTAGCAAATTACGCACAGATGGTCAATTAGTTTATTTATTTATTTATTAATGAATATTATTATTATTATTCCTATTTTTATACATAAGTCTTTAACAATCATGACTTCCTACCAGTACTTATAGTAAAAAGAAACAAAATTTAATTCACAAGGGAGAATTTAAACACAAGAACTTACATCACAAGGATCTCATCCTTACATAACTTCCACCGCGGCTCGAGGTCCGGTCTAAATATACCAAATCATTTTAACACGCGAGGATCTCGTCCTCGATTCTGAATAACAAGTAATATGCATATCGTGCCACTCGAAACATTCCATTTCCTTCATTTAAATATTTTCCGTTAAGAAAAATTTCAACACGTAATGGTAAACACAGTTATTCCCCTAGAATTTCTCAATACAAGTATTCACATAAGTAGATTTTTGAGTTACGAAGCTCACCCGAAAGAGGAGCATATTAGAAGAATTTTATTAGATAAGCATAACCGAATTAAGTTCAGAAAATCATCACTTTATAATAATTAGAGATTGTTCTTTTAATGAAATCATTTAATGTAACGACCTCATCCATACCATAGAAAATATATCAACAGACTGGGTCTCCACCTCTAGGAATCTAACCTCCACTTCCGACATTCCGACTCTTATTTCCCCAGGTGGTTATGTAGTTGAGTTGTAGCTGAAAGGGGGCACGTAGCCTGAGTGCGCTGATGAAATATGACTCTCCCAAGTCTAGGGCAATTTCTACCACTGGCCGACATAAAGTATCATCCTGCCCTAAGTCTTCCAAAATTTACAATCATTTTTGAGTCCTTTAATGAGTCTGGGGACTCTCCCTCTGGCTATACGAACCAACGTAGGAGGATGACAAGTTAACTTATCGAACCTGATGGCATATTCTGATACCGTCGAATGACCTGACGCAACCGTGACTTCCACGTTGAGCAGACTTTTATAGACTTCAAGTTGTTTGAATAACTCCTCTGGTACTGAGGTATAGGGTTATCAAGGAGGTAGACATACCAAAATTCCCAGCTTTATCTCTTGAAAAAATCCCCGACCTTATACATTCCAAGGCACAACTGATATGACACACGGCCTCGCAATCTATTCCTTGACGGTGGACTCCCCCCATGTGGCACGAAATCACAGGTCACAATACCTGATAATCCACGATGTTAAACTTTACTGCTCATATAAATCAACCCCGTTTCTTTACACTTATTCCCATGTTGTGCAATACTTCTTGGAAGCGGTCAAGAAAATCATCTGGGTCTTCAAAAGATATACCACTGAAATGGAGTGGAACTTCTTTGGTAACTTGTCTAACCTCAATAAACAGACTAGTGCATCCTGCAACCATGGAGTAGCTATAAATCCTTCCGGAATATGAACTAGTTCAACATATACTGACCGAGCTAGAACCTCCGCATCTAGATCCATTTGAGACTGTACAATAAGTGCTGATGTTTGAGCTTTAGACTGCGCTCTACTTCTGTCTCTTCCCTTGATCGTAGCTGTCACTGGGGCTTCCTCTCTTGTTCAGTCGTAGACGCTTCACGTGTTGTCATGATTAGTGAGAGGACAAAGAGTAGGCAAGTTCAATCATTAATGATAGAATAAATTCGCACGATGGAGATGAAGAAATGTGGAGTTATTCCTAACCTTGCAGCCTCTGGGGGATAAATATAGACGTCTCTGTACCGATCCCTCAAACTCTACCAAGTTTGTTCGTGAGTTGTGAGACCTAAGCAACCTAGAGCTCTGATACCCACTTGTCACAACCCGAAATCCCACCTTTGGGTTGTGATGGAATCTAACATTGAACCCGCTAGACAAGCCAACGTGTACAGTTAAACTAACATGATAACACCGAATCAAAGAATAAACTAAAACCAGTTCACAATATTTAACAATGGAAATAGATAAAGTGTCAAAGCTAAGTAAGGATAACATAATACAAAATCGCAATAATTCCCCAAAACCTGGAGTCACAAACTCACGAACTGTCTATAGGAGTGCTAAATACAAAGTCTGAAAGGAAATACATGAATGTCTCTAAGAACTAGAGGAAAGACAAGACAGAAATACAGGAACTAGGGATAGGAGAGACACCAAGGCCCAAGAACATCATCGGTATACCTTGAAGCCTTGGGGTGGACTGAGGCTGACTCCCTCAATGTTGTCCACTAGGACCGATTGCGGGATCTGCACAACAATAAGATGTGCAGTGTAGCGTCCGTAAAACTGACCCCATGTACTGAATAAGTGCCGAGCCTAACCTCGGCCGAAGTAGTGACGAGGCTAGACTTGGAAACAAACATTAATCTGTCCTATTCTACAACATATATCGTGGAAAACAAAGCAAGAGTTAAACAGATACGTAGGGGATACAGGAGCAGACAAAGGGGGTAACAAGAGAGATAGAGCAGTTAATTAAGTACATAGGAACAGACAAGAAGACAATTTATCAGAAATATGCTAATGAAACAAATATAATGCAAGAAATGTAATAAATGACACGGAATCACCCTTCGTACTTTTACTCTCTTCATCACAATGCAATGTACGATGTAAGATAACATGAATCATGGCACGACATTACCCTTCGTGCTTTTACTCTCTTCCTCACGATGCAACGTATCATGTATGGCAATGTAAATCATGGCACGACATCAACCTTCGTGCTTTTAAATATAAATCATGGCACGACATCAACCTTCGTGCTTTTAAATATAAATCATGACACAGCATCACCCTTCGTGCTTTTACTCTCTTCCTAACTATGCAATATATGATGTAATCAATGTAAATCATGGCACAACATCACCCTTCGTGCTTTTACTCTCTTCCTAACTATGCAATATATGATGTAATCAATGTAAATCATGGCACAACATCACCCTTCGTGCTTGTACTCTCTTCCTCACTATGCAATATATGATGTGATCAATGTAAATCATGGCATGGCATCACCGTCGTGCTTTACACTCTTCCTCACCAATGCAATGACAATTATCAAAATGGCCAGGCTGCAGCATAGTGGAATCACAAATCATAATCACCCGACAAGGGGAGAATATCAGTCGTTATCATAACAAAATTGCCCGGCAAGGGTCTCAACTATAACCAACCTTTTCAAGTATATCCTTTACAGTTGGGTCCTCAATAGGACCATTACATCACAAGTTCATCAACGAGGATTTTCAACAACAATCAACTTCCAAGTAGAGATAAATTCATAATACAATGGATATGGAAGTAAGGACAAGAATTTCATCAAAAATGGACTCACGGGCATGCTTGACACACAATGCATAGGTACTCGTCACCTCACCTATGCATTGAACATGATAAACACTTAACACATAGCATACAATACCTATTCCCTCACCAAAGTTAGGCAAGACACTTACCTCGGGTCCAAAAATAGCAATCAAGCCTCTAACACCGCCTTTCCTTTTGAATTCAACTCCGGAACAACAATATCTAGACATAATTAACTTATTAACATCAATAATGACTCATTAATACAATCCCATAGCCTAAATATACAATTCCTAGCATTCTTCTAAAAATACCAAAATCCAACCCCGGACTCGCTTGGTCCAAACATGAGGCTCGCCCCAAAACCCGATCACCCATACCCCCACGAGTTCAAATATATGATTTGTTTTGAAATCCGGCCCAAATTGAGGTTGAATTACCCAAAATCCCATAAACCCTAACTCTACCCGAACCCCCAATTTCTACTTTATTTTCATGATTTTAGGCCTAGATTCTAGTGATTGACGGAGGAAAATGGAAGGAATTAGTGTAAGAATCACTTACCCAAGGGGTTATGGAGGAGAAGTGGTTTGGAGGTCGTCAATGGGGTTTGGAGAAGAAGCAAAAGCTGAAAATATGGAAGAATCCCATAATGAAAACACTGCTTTTGAATAACTTAATTGAGCAAAAATTGGTCATCGTGATCGCGGCAGGTCTCCCGCGATCGCGGAGAGTTGCGGGTTCTGAAGCTATGCGATCGCGAGTAAATGGGTGCGATGACTACCCTCGCGATCGCGACCAAGCGATCGTGTTCGCATAGTGCGATGACTACCCAGCCCCCAACCCAGGTTTATTCTATGCGTCCGTGTGAGGCCTTCCGCGATCGCGTAGAGCACCAACCCCAAGCTCTGCGATCGCGTGAGTATGTTCGCGATCGCGGAGAAGGAAATCGCTGAACACCAGAAACAGTAAAAAAACCAGATTTTCCTAAGGCGTTTGCACTCCGACACCTATTCGAAACTCACTCGAGCCCTCGGGGCTCAAAACCAAAAATACACACGACTCCCAAATTATCCTACGGACTGATTCCAGTACTAAAACCACCGAAATAACATCAAACCAATGAATTAAACCTCAAAACTCATAGAATTTTCTCAAAACTTCATAAAGCTCAATTATTCCAATTTTGATCTGAAACACGTCATGTTATGTCTGTTTTACAGAAAACTTTACAGATAACTCACATAACATATATTAAACTTGTTCTGGACTCCGGATCCATAATACGGGCCTGGTAACACAGATTTAAAATCAAATTTCATTTCCAAAAGTCTTTATTATTTCAGAAAATAATTTTCTTCAAAAAATCATTTCTGAGGCTTGGGACCTCGGAATACGATTTCGGGCATAAGCTCAAGTCCCATATTTTCGTACGGACCCTCTGGGACCGTGAAATCATGGGTCCGGGTCCGTTTACCAAAAATATTGACCAAAGTCAACTGTATTCAATTAATTACTAGAAATTCAACTTATTATCAAGTTTTCGCATAACGGCTTCCTGGCTACGCGCCCGGGCTACACACGCATATCAAGGTGAGATTAACGGAGGCTTTCGAGGCCTCAGAACACAGATTTAGCTAAGTATACACATGATGACCTTTTGGGTCATCACAGTGGACAAAATTTCGCAACAATGGGCTTTAAAACATTCTGCCCAGCAATTATATCCCCCTTTAGTGCAATCACGACTCCAGCCAAGCGATCGCGATGCACAGCCTAGAGCACTCTAGGAAATCGCATACCAGCAAACGCGGTCGCATAGAACAAATCTCCATTCCACACACGCGCCTCAGATCCTCTATGCGATCGCACCGAAAGCCCACGCAATCGCACTGCTTCACCTGGCCAACCTATGCTATCACAATCCATACCACGCGATCGCATAGAATAAATTTCCTGGCCTAGTCTTTTACTCTACGCGATCGTGGATGAATCCACGCGATCGTAGTGAAGAAATCGCTGCTGCTAAAATACCAGGAAACCGCAAACTTCTTAAGGCCAAAAAGTGCTCGTTTGAGCATCCGAAATACACCAGAGGCCCCCAGGACCTCAACCAATCCTACCAACACACCCATAACAACATTAAAACTTAGTCAAGCCTTCAAAACACAAAAAACAACACGTAAACAGCAAAATTACATCAAATTCAAGCCTATGAACTTTGAAACTTCTAAATTTCGCCAATGATGCCGAAACCAACCAAAACACATCCGATTGACCTGAAATTTTTAACACATATCCAAAATGACATTACGAACTTGCTCCAACTTTCGGAATCCCATTCCGACCTCGATACCCTATTTTTCACTGCCGACCGAAAATCGCCAAAAACTAACTTTCGCCAATTCAAGCCTAATTCTACACCAGACATCAAAACTTCATTCTGAACACACTCCTAAGTCCCAAATCACCTAACGAAGCTATCCGAGCCATAAAATCTACATTCCGAGGTTGTTTACCAATAAGTCAATGCCCAGTTGACTTTTTCATTTATTAAGCTAAGTTAAGAGACTAAGTGTCTCAATTCTCACCACGACCACTCCGAACCCGAAACAACCGACCCAACACAACATAAATAGGCTAAGAAATATATGATAAAGCAGAAACGGGGGAAACGAGGCTAATCTCACGGAACGACTGGCCGGGTCGTTACAATAGGCTCTCGGCCTCACTCAGTCATTACTCTCCAGTCTCACTCATATGGATAACAGATGTATAAATCAGCCCAAAACAATGATAAATATGCATATAATTAACAATTACTAAGACTGAGGCATGAAATGATATGCTATAACAGGACTGAGTATATGAAATCAAATAATCACAAAATGAGACAGTAATATACGACCACTCGGGTCTCAGCATTTTCGGCGTGAAGCTACTAGGCGGCGTCATGGGATGAGCCAAACTACCATTTACTCGGTGCACGCCCGCACGCCCGTCACATGGCATGTGTGTCACCTCAATTATAGTCATATATTATATAATTCGGGATTTTGAACCCTTAGAACCAAGTTTGGAAACGTTACTTACCTCAATCAAGCCGAAACTCCACTCCGCCATGCCCTTGCCGCTCGACACGGCCACAAATTACCCCGGATCTAATCAAAATCAGTATTATATCATTAATATATTCTAAAGGAGCGAAACCCACATCAAAATTATCAATGTACATCGTAAATCCCGAAACTGGCAAAAACTGACTCCCGAACGCACGTCTCGGAAATCGATAAAAATCACATCACAAGAATCCTCATCCTCCCACGAGTCTATACATACCAAGAATCTCAAAATCGAACATCAAATGGCCTCTCAAATCCCCAATTAAAGGTCTCCAATTCCAGCCCTAATTACCCAATTTTTGTACTAATTTCCCACAAATTTCACCACTAATCAGTCCATAAATCACACATAAATCAGTTTTAAGTCCAAAAGTCTTACCTCCACGAAGAACCTTCGATTTTCCTCTTCAAAATCCTTCAAAAAGCTTCAAACCTGTGCAAAAATGGTGGATGAATGACCAAACTCCGATTAGGGTCATATTTATATGTTCTACCCAGGGATTTCCGCACCTGCGGCCAAATTCTCGCTTGTGGTCCCAGGTGCGCACCTGCGAAAATTCACTTAACTGCACATTTTCGCACCTGCGATCAAATTGAGTCGCAGGTGCGGCCCCAGCTCCCCATCTGCGGTACACTAAAATCCGAATCTACGGTCTTGTGTCCGCTTCTGCGGTCCCCTATCTGCAGGTGCGGTTACACTAGCACCAGCAGCTTCAGCTGCAGTTTTCCAACTTTAAATCCACCGATGGCTATCTGCAATCACCCCGAGTTGACCCCAACCAAAAATACCAACAAGTCATAAGTGATCACCCGGACTTAGTCGCACCCTCGGAACACCCAAAATAACATCAAAACAAATTCACTTCGGGTTCAAGCCTATGAACTTAGAAATTTCCAAATTTCGCCAAATATGCCGAAACCATCCAAAACACGTCTGATTGACCTGTTCCAACTTCCGAAATTCCATTCCGACCCCGATCTAATTTTTCACTGCCGGCCGAAAATAGCCAAAAACTCAATTTCGCCAATTCAAGCCTAATTCTACTCCAGACCTCAAAATCACATTCCGAACAACACTCCTAAGTCCCAAATCACCTAACGAAGATATTCGGGCTATAAAATCCACATTCCGAGGTTGTTTACTTATAAGTCAACTCCCAGTTGACTTTTCCAACTATAAAGTCAATCCAAGAGTTTAAGTGTCTCATTTCTCACTACGACCACTCCGAACACAAACCAACCGGCCCAGCACATCATAAATTAAGTTAGTTAACACATGAAAAAGCTGAAACAGGGAAAATGGGGTTAATCTCACGGAATGACCGACCAGGTCGTTACAAAGACCTATCGGGTCATCACTATAATTTACCTATTTGCCATTTGTAGCTATTGTTCAAGTGTTACAAACTTGTATCGCTTGTATTCAAATCAATGAATACATGGATTTACTACGAGCAATATAGCCAACTAAGCTACAAGAGATTGTTGCTCTCTTGTTCCAGTTCAAAATAATTAATCTCTTATTTCATTGATTTGATATAAAATTCAAATATAGATATGAATGGTAAATTTATTGAAAGTATAGCTACGAATGATAAATATACTGTAATTTTTTGATACGGCGAGTGTCTGACCAATTTAAGGACCATATCTTATGTCTCTTTTTCTGGTAAATAGTCACTTTTTAAGTCGACTATTAGAGTTTAGCCATATTTCAAATTGTATTGGCAAAGTTGCCACTTATTAATGCAAAAATACAAGTTCAGACAAATATACCTATCTAAAATAGGGAACAATTCTAGGAGTGACTATTGAAATTTGTATATTTATATTTTGCCATTAAAATTTAAATATGGCTAAAGTCTAATAACCGCCCCAAAAAGTGATCAACCCAGCAAACTTTTACTTTTTTCTTTAAGTTTGGTGATTGGGACATTTGCATCTATGCCCGCTTTTTGTGTCACGTTTTAACTTGTGCCCGCTTTACAAAAAAAATTGCAAGTGTACCCGCGTTTTCGCATAACTTCAGCATACGGGGCTGAAGTAGCAAATGCAATCACGCAAAACTTCAGCATTCTAGTAGACGGGCCTGAAGTAGCAAGTGTGCTGAAGTTTTTATTTTTATAAATGGCGAACTTCAGCTCTAGAGCTGAAGTTTTTGTTTTGTAACTGGCGAACTTTAGCTCTAGAGCTGAAATTTTTATTTTTGTAACTAGCGAACTTCAGCTCTAGAGCTGAAGTTTTTGTTTTGTAACTGGCGAACTTTAGCTCTAGAGCTGAAATTTTTATTTTTGTAACTAGCGAACTTCAGCTCTAGAGTTGAAGTTTTGGTTTTGTAACTGGTGAAATTCAGCTCTAGAGCTGAAGTTATTTAGTTCAAAAACTTCAGCACTATATAAGCTGATGTTTTTGAAAAAGCTTTCTAACATACTAGATAAATAAATCATAAATTATCATAAACCAGATTGCCAACAGTATCTAAATCATAAATTTTGTAAACAATAAACGTGAAAATAACAGAATTATCATTGTCTACTAACTTACGTACGTGGAAATATTCATAAATTATTGTCTACTAACTTACGTAATTATTTATAATTTGTTTTTAAATAATCTGATAAACATATTTATGACAATCATCCCATGAACTGAAGTTCCATAGCAACACCAACAACAACATAAGAAAGAAGAAGAAAAAGAAGAAGATGAAGAAGAAGAAACGAAGGAGGAGAAGGAGGAGGAGAAAGGGGGCTGAAGTTATTTAAAAAGTGGGTACAAGTTAAAAGTTCAAAAAAAAATAGGTATAGGCTAAATGGGGGCGACCAAATAGGGCGCCCCGTGCAATTTTTACTTGGCATTTTGAGTCAGTATATTGGGCTATAAGCCCAAGCCAGTTTTACTATTTTGTCACTATGAATACAAACAGAGGTACAAATTCAGAAAGTTGCTCTTATTTTTGTGTACTAGTATTTATAAACGTGTGTTGCACGTTAATAATGGTACTTGATGGTTAAAATATTTATTTATATGAAGGAACAATAAAATTTAATTAATAAGAGAAATTTTAAATATAATACTATAACAATCATCTAAATATCAAAAAATATTATTATATTAGTATAATATGTGAATTCAAAATGAAAGAACATCACCAGAACTTACATAAATGGTCAATTTTAGTCATGTTAAGTAGATAATTATGTATTATAGTTTAAAGGTATCTAATACGATAGTATCTTATCGAACACTTTTTTATAGACGGTGTTTTTTGTACATGTTTCCTTCTATTGCTTTGGTTACTCTGCCATAACCAGAACTCTTGTTGTCGATATTGATATCTCTCTTGAAAGTGCATCATATAGTTATTCACGTACGAAAACATATTGTGATAAATATAGTCCAATATTTAGGATGTTTATCCTTGTGCTTTATTTATTATAATTACAAAATATAAACATATTGAAAATTATTTTCGCACAAATTTAAAAGGATATTCTTTAGTTTCGGAAAATCAAAATTGAATTCGGGGATAAACACATACTTAGAAACACATTAACTAATATCATAAGTTGTGCATGTATGACGTTATTTTTAAAATTTCTATATACCATATGTGTAATAGTACATAAGCTATTCAGTAGATCTAAGTTTTCAGTAGCTTGCCTGACATATTTTTTTCAAAAGCAACCTATATGCAATTGAAGATTAATTTTAACTTATTCTAATACATATGTGGTGACACTAACATATGTAAGAAATAATGAGCTTGACAATAAACATGTACGGTAGAAGGCCATTTGGTATTAAAGTATTTAACTATTCTTCTTGGTAGTAATTGTTGGTATCATCTTCCCTGAGTCAAAACTAAAAAAAATATTTTATTTTTAACATAACACTTAGCAATCAACATTTTATTTAGTTGATCAAAATTTTCATTTATGCTAGCTAAAATAACTTTTTAATTTCTATCATATAAATTACACAAATTGTAATTTAATCTAATAATGAAAATAGTTTCCTTATTAAATGCACTACTAATACCATTGAGGTTGATAACCAAGTGCTCTAGAAGAACCAAATCATCTTTTATTGGATGCTCTTCTTCGTTTCAGACACGAAGCAAGAAGTCGCTGAATGTTGGATCTGTTCTTAATTTTATATTTCTTGTCATTTGAACATTTTTCATTTGAGATCATAAGTATAATTTTGGCAATCTAGCTTTTACAGTTTCTACTTTGGTCAATTTTGGAAATACTGATCGTACTTGACAGAAATCACCACCCAAACTATTACTTTTCCACGAAACGGTTCATCGATATCCAATATATATCTAAAACTCTAGGCGATTGTTTCGATCGTTTGACAGTTAACCAAAAGCGCTTCATCTCATATTATCACTTTTGTTTTCCTTATAAATTTAGCGCTATTACTCTGCTTTGATATATTTATGATGGTTATTTCATATATTTGAAGAGGTATATCACATCTAAAGTGAGTTGTACAACCTCATAATAAAATCGTTGCTGGTACACCACTTGTTCTTATTGCTAATAATATCATGCCTCTTGATCTGTCATTTGCACGTAATGCATGATATAAAGATATTATTTTGATTCCGCCAGAGACATCTACAAAGGATAATCCCGCTATACCATAGTCGACTTTTTATAATATAATAATTTTGAACGCTTATTCTTGTTTGATTGTGATTGCTCAAACACTTGAATGACCTTCTTAATATTATATTAATCTTTTTTACTTTGTGATCTTTTTTTTAATCTCTTACACTTTTTATGAATAAATTTATGTACCTTAAGATTTATTTTTTAATTTAAAAAATAGTTTTACTCATATGATGAATTTAAAAAAAAATTTAATTGGATTCTCTTTCTAAATAATTAATTGAAAGATTTTCTTATTTGGTTTTAGCATAAAATATAATTTATTTTCTGTTGATTTAGATTCTTAATATTAGTTCATCCCATGTTTGAATATTTCACTGGAATTAATTTTATCCATCATAAATTTTATATTCAAAGAGTAAAAAGATCGATATGACATTTCAATTTTAGATCTTTATGTTTGTAAAGTCATTAGTGGTATTGGCTCTTACCAACCTTTTTCTTCCTTTTCTCACACATTTATATTCTTAAAAAATTTCGTAGTTGTTCTTTAATAATTTGGTATATTTTTCTATATTACACAAAAAATAAAAAATATTATTTGAGTAGGAAAGCAGTTCAAATATAATATAATAATATATTATCGTGGGATTTTTTCTAAATTTCAGCACTTTATGTTTTTCGTTTAGCATTTCTTTTATTTTTTTCTTGGTATTGAATACTATAGAGCGTAAGGTATTACCAATATTGAGGATTCTTATGAAATTGATTTTATTAAACCTTCATACATATTTTTAATAATAATTCAATAGACAAGATTGTATTAATTTTAAAATCTTAACTATTAAAAAAATTAACATAGAAGTTCTTGTAGTCCAAAAAATAAGTTATTACAGCTATGTTCTTTCCCTATGAATTCTTTTGTTTAATATTTTAGGCTATTTTGGTCTATCAATATTATATTTGTATTTTTATAATAATATAGACTCTCCTATTTCTAAATGAATTTGGACAATTTCAAATTAAATTAGTAATAGAAATTTTAAGAATATATCCTAAAAGTAATAGGATTATATGACTAAAAATATGTCATATCCTGAAAGTAATTATACCAATAGAAAATCTAACATGTTCCCAAAATTATTATATTTACATGCTAACATGTAGTATTATACATCTAATGCCCGAAAATAATTATACTAATAGGATTCCTAACGTGCAGTTATGTCCTAAAACTAATATGATTACAAGGTTAATGTCTAGAATTCTGATTATGTTCTTTTATTGTAAGTTA
The DNA here is from genome assembly GCA_005239505.1 of Nicotiana paniculata. Taxonomy (NCBI): domain Eukaryota; kingdom Viridiplantae; phylum Streptophyta; class Magnoliopsida; order Solanales; family Solanaceae; genus Nicotiana; species Nicotiana paniculata. The sequence goes on from ML332205.1 coordinate 28,374, forward strand.
TTATGCTTAATTAAAAGGTTATGTTTGTAATCTAATATTTTATTTATGTTTTTATAATAATATAGATAGATATATTAAATATTGTGTGCGGGTGAATTTTTTATCTAAGCGTCATCAATCTTGAAACAACTTTCAGAATTTGTATGGTAACTCAACACCCCCCAAAATATTATCTACTATACACCGAATATTTTCATTAAGATGATTTTCTCTCTAGCAAATCTTTATAATACCTACTCCGATAACGTTAAATCCCATGAATTGAAAGTTGAAAGAACACCTAAAGCAGAGTATATGAAGTGCGAAGAAAAATTGAGAGCATTCTGGAAACTAATTTTATTATCTCAATAACTCTGTACAAAAGAAGCTAAGTATTTACATATATAAAACTAACTAACATGCACTAGCCACTATGTGATCCAGGTGTCTATTCTAATAACAACCAACTAACTACAGTTAACTCTACATGGTAACTAAGACTTAAGCTAAGAACTACGATTAAGTTAAGTGATATCACACATGATAGGCACATGCTCTACACCTTCCTCAAGCTAGTGGAAATGAAGATGTTCTTTAGCCCTACCTTGGATAACAAATGATTATGTTGAGCTCTATTAAGACCCTTGGTGACTAATAGCCTATTCAGTCGAGCTATAAAAATAATCTTATTTTGAGAAGTGCTTTTTCTCAAAAGTATTTTGGTGCGAAAAAGTTTGTATTTGACTAATTAATTTGAAAAGCACTACCGATGAGCAATTAGCGTTTGACCAAACTTTTAAAAACTACTTCTAAGTGTATTTTTCTCAAAAATACTTTCTTTGCTTCTCCAAAAATACTTCTTACTTCTCCTAAAAAGAAAAAAAGTGCTTCTAGAATTGAAAAAGCTTGGCCGAACAAGCTATAAATTAGCTTGTTGATCAGCAGTAGCCAAGTAAAGAGTACTTATGAGACCCTGCTGCACCTTCTCGCGAATGAAATGAACAATCAATGTTGATGTGCTTGGTGTACTCGTGAAAGATAGGTTGGCTGCTATCTGGATAGCAAACTTGCTATCCCAATATATAGGAACAGGCAGAGACAGCTATATACACAATTCTCTGAATAAGCCAAGCAAAACCAAACAACTTCAGCAACAGTGGAGGCTACGCTTCTGTATTCAGTAGAGAACTTCTAAAAATGGTGGATTATTCTTGGACTTCCATGAGATTGAAGCGTGACCAAACTTAACAAGTTACCTAGTGATATACCTAGACATCTTACTGTTGGGGAAAGTACCCCAATTAGTATCACAGAAAGGTGTGAGAGAAGTAGAATAATTTGCTTTCATCAGAATCCCTAAACCTGGACTAAGCTTGATGTATTTGATAACTCGAAGTGCAGCCTCCATGTGAGAGGATCTAGGACTATTCATGGATTGGCTAAGACATTGGACTGTGAATGAGATGTCTGATCTAGTGATAGTGAGATACAACAATTTGCACGCAATCTCTGATACCTGGATAATCTAAAGGCTAATCCTCGGTGATACCTACATAATCATCAAATTTAGTGGTGGTGAGTTTCAAATTCTTCTCCATAGAACATGCCATTGGTATAGACCCTGACAATTCCAAGTCAACAATTAACTCAGTGCATATTTTCTCTGATGCATGAGGGTTCCTTCTGTACTTCTTGCAAATACAATCCCCAAGAAGTACTTGAGCTCCCCTAAATCTTTAATCTTGAAGCTATTACGTAAAACACTCTATGTGTCTTAAATCAATTGAAGGTCATGCCTAGTAATAAGAAGGTCATCAACGTAGACCAACACCACTACAGTCTTCTTTGATACCATCCTAGTGAACAAAGATTAATCCAAGTGACTCTACTGAAGCCAAAAGTCAAAAGTGTAGAAGTCAATTTGATATTTCACTGTCTAAAGGCTTGCTTAAGTTCATAAAGAGACTTAAGCAACATGCAGACAGAGGACTTATCTCAAATCCAGTGGAACCCTATGGAACATGCATATACTTCCTCTATAAGATTCCCTTGCAGGAAAACATTATAGACATCCATTTGATGGATGATCCAATACTTTGAAGCTGCTAACGCAATCACACTCCCGACTATCACCATTTTCACCACTGGTTAAAAAGTCTCCTGATAATCGAAACCCTCGTTTTGATTGTATACGTTGGCTGCAAACCTAACTGTGAATCTCTCAACTTCACCACTGGCTTTATACTTGATCTTCTAGACTTGCTTGTAACTTATGCCTTTCTTCTCTTTAGGAAAAGAAATAGTCTCCCATATCTTGTTATCCTCTAAAGCTTTGATTTCTGCCCTCATTGCTCCAATCCACTGTCCATCCTTGGGTACCCTATGGTATCTTTGAGGCTGCACCTCAATTAAAAAAAATTAGAAAGATAACTCTGGTAGTTGGGAGATAAGGCATCATACCTTATAACATCAGAAGTATTTGTGCATTTCGTTTATCAGTCCTGACATAATCTTTGAACCAAATAGGTGTCTTAGAGACTATAGTAATCCTTTCAACATCAATATCTTGAGGAATTACTTCAACAGTTTCCATCTCAACTGATGAATTAGCTTCATAATGAATTGCAGTCTCCTTTGAGCCAGGTGAACACTTCTCACCTAACTGAATTGGAGGAGAGTGGGATCATTATCAACAACTTGCTCATGTGCAATATGAATAGTATTTCTAACTTGTATAAGAACCTGATCATACTCTGAAATAGTATAAGGAATAATATGAAGGCCCAAGAATGAGTTATCCGAATCAAAAAACAAATTGTGGAAGAGGAATGAATTCTTAAAGAAGAGCACATATTTGCTAAGGAAGATAGAATTATTCTCAAAATCAAGCAACTAATACCCTTTCTGATTGCTGCATAACTAAGGAGAACAAATTTTACAGCCTGGGTCCAAACTTGTTAGACCTAGGTAAAGAAGTAGCAATACATAGTCAGCCCAGTACCCTCATATGTGAGAGGGAAGGCTACTTATTATACATCAGTTTGTTTGGAGATTTATGTCTAAGTACAGAAGAAGGGACCCTGTTAATAATATAGACTACAGTTTCAATGCAATGTCCCTAGTACCGAGCTGGTATATGTCCCTAAATAAGTGCCCTGGCAGTTTCCAATATGTGTCTATGTCTTTTCTCAACCTTACCATTCTGTTGAGGAGTATAAGGACAAGAACTTTGATACGAAATGCTATGTGATTGGAACAATTCTTTGCAAGTATTATTGAAGAACTCACTATCATTATCTAACCTAAATATTTTAACTGATGATTTGCCAAACTGTGTGTGAACTAGAGCAATAAAATTCTTAAGCAGAAACACAATATTATATTTAAGTCTCGTAAGAAATGCCCAAGTCCATCTGGTACAATCATATACTAATGTGAGAAAAAATATGATACCGTTGTGAGTAGCTACTCTATATGGACCATGTGTCTCAAGTAAAAACTCTCTTGACTTCTACAATTACTAACTAAAAATGGAACCCTTGTTTGTCTAGCCAAAGGACACACTTCGCACTTATTCAACAAAAAACTGGTAGAGAAGCTATTATAAATTTTGAAACGAGAAATTCTCATGAGGACTGGTATAGGAGCATGCCCCATCCTTTTATGCCATATATCTACACTCTCGTCCTTTGTGACAAAATACTACCGAGCCTTGTGATCCTAATATCTCCTGTTTATCAATCTCCTTCACCCTCTCAGATGAAAGATCCTGCAAGACACATAATGTAGGTTAAAAAGCCAAACAACAATTTAAGTATTTTGTCACTTTAGATACAGATAAAAGATTTAACCTAAATTCTGGCACACACAGAACATGCTTAATAGTATCACCTCCTGAATGTTGACTAGTTCCTACATGAGTGACCTTTGTTGACTCACCTATGGATAGCTGCACTTGTCTTGCATTACCTACTAATTATTTCCAGTCATATAGTTGGTAGCACCAATATGTATGATCTACTCAACACTTTCAACATTGTTTATATTCCTAACAATGCTGCAAATATATTTAATTGTCATATAAGTACTAGCATCATAATGGAGCGTTTTCTCAACGTATGAAATATTTGAGAATACTTCTCTGGAGTAAAAATTGTGCAGGAACTTCAGCATTGCATCCTTGTAGTTGTGTAGTTCCAATATTGTTGGTCAAAGGCATTCCATTATGTTTATGTCCTGTTTTGGTGGTCAGAGGCATTCCATAACCTTTCATCTGAGCAATGTTGGATTTTCTTTTGGGCTTGAAATCAGATGGATATCCATAATTTCATAACAATTTTCTTTTTCATATCATATTTTACGCAATATTCACATTTCATTAGCTTGTAACATCCTTCTCTCATGTGAGCTTTCAAATGGCAGAAATCACACTCTAAATTGTAATTTTATTTCTGTCTATTCCCTGACTGCGCAGTGAATATGGCAATTGATTTAACATTCCCACACCTACTAAAACAATTCCCTAAGACTAATCTCCTTCTTTCATCATGTACAATCATAACATAGTCCTGATTGATTTAGGCACACTAGGCATCAAAAGAATTTGGCACCTTGACTGTTCAAAACTCTCGTTTAATCCTTTCAAATTTTGTAACAAACATTGAACTCCTATTGCTCTACATAATCCTTGGCTGAAGAAAGTGGGAGAGTGATCCTTACCCATCCCATATGTCTTTTGATTTTCTAAACTATAAAGATAAAGGAGATACCTTGAGTCTAAGTGAAGATCTCTTTGTGCAAGTAGTAAAGCCTTGAAGCGTTTACCTTGTCAAATGGTTCTTCTGCCCAAACTGTATGCGTAGTTGAAGAAATAGTACTCCTGTATAATCCTTACCGACATTGATCATTAACCACGGAGTGGCGATTGCATTGCGGCGATCTCACTGATTCCTCAATTCGGGACCAAAATCCTCTTATAGAACTATCAACAAGATATAAAGCTTATTCTTTCCCAGAAGTGCCACCTTCATCGCGTGACTCCAAATTGTATAATTCATAGAATTACTCGAGTGAAGGCTCTGATACCATATTAAATTCCTTGAATTGGAAGTTCGAAGAACACCTAAAGCAGAGTATGTGAAGTGCGAAGAAGAATTGGGAGCATTCTGAAAACAAATTTTATCATCTCAATTGAATTTTGTACAGAAGAAGCGAAGTATTTGCGTATATAAAACTAACTAACATGCACTGGCCATTAATTGATCCAGTTATCATCTAACTATTTATTCTAATAACAACCAGCTAACTAATCTACATGATAACTAAGGCTAAAGCTAATAGTTATGGTTAAGTTAAGTGACATCGCACGTGATAGGCACATGCTCTATATATAATTTCTTACCCTAAATTAAAAAAAAAAAATTGGATTTGTAGATCCAGTCAACTAATAATCTACTTAATCTATACAAATTGGCATACATGTCAATGACCATCCACATCTCCCCACTTTTAAGATCGGGGTGTAGTTGTCACGACCCAAAACTCAATATGTCGTGATGACCCCTATCATAGAACTAGGCAAGCCGACAACCACAAATAATCATGCATTTTTAAATTGGAACCATTATAAAATAAGCTGAACAGTAAAAATCTTGTAAATAATCAATATGAAAATACCGCAACTCAATAGAAAATCCGCCCAAAATTCGGGTGTCACTGAGTACATGAGCTACTAATTATTAACATAGTCAAAACTTCTAATACAATTGTCTGGAAAGATAGAACAATGCTAAACAAAAGGAAAAGAAGGAGAGTCGAGGTCTGCGGACGTTAAGGAAACTACCTCAAAAGCCTCCAAGCAAATGAAGCTCCAAATCTAGCAACCGTTGTGTCTGAAAGTACCTGGATTTGCACACGAAGTGCAGAGTGTAGTATGAGTACAACCTATCCAATGTGCTCAATAAGTAATAGGACTAACCTTGGGCTGAAACCAGTGACGAGCTCTGATGCGTGGCTAGAATTCATGGTTTAACAAGTTATATGCCTTACATTTTATGTGCGTTAATGATAAAAATACATTTTTTATGTGCATAATGAAGTTTATTTCATGTGTAGGTGCATTGGAGATGGAAACCGAGCTAAATGGATGCATGAACGTCGAAAATACGATCAGGAGTCGAAAATGAGTGACCCGGGCTATAGCCGAGCATTTTGGCCTTAAAGCCAGGCCAACCCGGGCGTTAGTGGGGCGTTTGGCCCCAAAATCCAGGGTCAGCCTGGCGTTAGTGGGGCGTAAGAGCCCTAAAGCCAGGGCAGGCCTGCCCTGGCTTTAAGGGGGCGTTTGGGCCCAAACGCCTGGGTCCCGAGGTCCGGTCAATTCCGAGTTTTGAAGAGTTTAAGTGTTTCCCGGTTGGAATAGAAGTCTCTTACACGTTTAGGGTTTATCCCATACATATAAATAGACCCAAAAACACAACTTGAAAGGGGGAGGAAGCCATTGAAGAGAAGTAAAAACATCAATTTGTACATCTTTTATTCATTACTTTGTAGTTTAATTATGCAAGTTATTTTGGATTTGATTCTTATGAACATGTTTAGTTAATTTCTTTAATCTAGGGTTTTGGTGGAACCCGTTGGGGGATGAACTTATTGTGTTATTAATATAGTTCTGATTGGTTGATTAATCTCTATTTGTTCAACTACGTTCTTGTTGTANTAATTTCATTCAGTTGAAGTAGTTTAAACAACACCAAGTGACAGTTTAGTATTCTGACAGCTTGATTGATACGTAAATTCCCTGTGGGATCGACTCTGGGCATAATACCCCGGATTATATTTGCAACGCCCGTTTAGTCTTTTATAAGACATAGTTGTCGTGATCAAATTTTGGCTCCGTTGCCGGGGACTTAACAGTATTATTAAGTGTAGCTGTAATTGTACATATTACTAGGTTTCAAGTTTGATTTTTTTAGTATTTGATTTTTATTTTGTTTATTTTAGTTGTATTTGTTAATTTGAAAAAAAAAAATATGGCATCATGGAATTATGAGAGTTTGGATGTTGGTAATTTTACTTTTGATCCTCGTTATGCATATTATGAAGGAAACCACCCAGAGCAAAATTATCAAAATATTCCCGAGAGCGAGTTATGTGCACCAACTCAATCTTATGTGTGTGATATTTGTGGTGGTCAAGATGGTCACTTTTATGGTTGTGATTATATTTCTTATCTCCCCCCAACCCCTTACTTTGATGGTTCTTCTTTTTCTTGTGAAGTTAATAGAAACAAAGAACCCAGTGATGATGACCTGAAAATGCTCGAGGATATGATGAAGTGC
>ML332205.1:36178-80662 GCA_005239505.1 Nicotiana paniculata
TTTAGGAGCATGGAACGCAAGCCACTGGAAGGATGCAATAGCAAATCAGATGGTTGGAACTAAATGTGAGGTACCCGCATGAAGGACCATGCCTGGGAGAAGTCTGAGTACCTCATGAGATGCTAGTGCTTTGGCCTTTGGCCTACTAGGGAGTTTTTTTTACCCTCTTGTATGTATGGATGCACATTGGGAACAATGCACAATTTTAAGTGTGGGGTGAGGAGATTGTCTGGTGACTTTCTATGCTATTTTAGTTATGTTAGATTAATGGAATAATTTATCTTTAAAAAAAAAAATTAAGTTTTTCCCGATGATGGATCTATTAGACAATTTTCTTGAGGGAAGTAAGTCTAAAGAAAATACCAAAAAGATTTTTATTTTAGGTAGTGTAGTAATTCCCCCTTGGTTTTTCTTTGGACCACGGTTCTTTTCCAAGGGTTTTTAATTGAACCGGGTGTAGGTAGTTTTTAATTTTTAGGAGTAGNGTTATGTACCGTAGTTAACCCCGTTGAGCCTATAATCTTGTTTCTTTGGTAACCACATTACAAGCCATACCCTTTTGTTTGAATCGATCATATATTTGAACCTTGTCACCTCTCGTAAGCACTGGAAATGTGATGAAATATGGAAAAATTAAAGTGTGGGGTAGTAGGTTGATTTGTGAGGGGAATATTTGAAATAAGTAGAAAGGTGCACTGTTTTGAAAAGTAAGAGTCACTTGAGAAAAAAAAAAAGAAAAAAAAGGAGAAAATAAATAAATAAATAAAATAAAGAGTTGTATTGTTGTGAAAGAAAAATATATGTGGTGACTCTTAATCTAATTGTGCTTAAAGAAGTATGGGGTAATAACATTGATGTGAAGGTTGAGTTTGGCTTAATATAAGTTTGAGGTTGAATGCGAAAGTATATGTATTAATGTGCTTAGTGAGATTTAGTCACTCTTATATCCAAATGTATCCTACCCGTCCCGCAGCCTACATTACAACCAAATAAAGTCCTACTTGATCCTAGACTGAATGAGCTCGATTAGTAGAGTAGTACACTACGGGCAAGCCTATGGTGCATCTTTTGTGGCATATGAATATTATTTCTGAGAGCGAGTGAATTCTTTCTATCTTGAGTTCCTAAGTGTTCTTAAATTTTATTGTGTGTGGAACTAGCTCTTTGATTTGGTGAGGGCACATGATTCATGAAGGAAAGGTAATGTTGTTGACCTCTATGTTAGAGTAGTGAGTGGATTGTGAATAAAGCATGGTATATGTGAGTCAACTATTGAGGCGAGGATGTCACACCTCTGTGCTTAAACTGTTTTAAAAAACAATTCTTGGTATAATGTGTTAAGAGATTTGATTAATAAGTTGTGTACATGAGTGTAGTTTGATTGCTCGAGGACGAGCAAATGTTTAAGTGTGGGGTATTGATGCGTGGCTAGAATTCATGGTTTAATAAGTTATATGCCTTACATTTTATGTGCATTAATGATAAAAATACACTTTTTATGTGCATAATGGAGTTTATTTAATGTTTAGGTGCATGGGAGATGGAAATCGAGCTAAATGGATGCATGAACGTCGAAAATACGATGAAGAGTCAAAAAGGAGTGACCCGGGCTATAGCCGGGCGTTTTGGCCTTAAAGCAAGGCCAACCCGGGCGTTAGTGGGGCGTTTGGATCCTAAAGCTAGGTCAGCCTGGCGTTAGTGGGGCGTTAGAGCCCTAAAGCCAGGCCTGCCTGGCTTTAAGGGGGCGTTTGGGCCCAAACACCTGGGTCCCGAGGTCTGGTCAATTCTGAGTTTTGAAGAGTTTAAGTGTTTCCCGGTTGGAATAGAAGACTCCTACACATTTAGGGTTTATCCCAAACATATAAATAGACCCAAAAAGACAACTTGAAAGGGGGAGGAAGCCATTGAAGAGAAGTAAAAACATCGATTTGTACAACTTTTATTCATTACTTTGTAGTTTAATTATGCAAGTTATTTTGGATTTGATTCTTATGAACATGTTTAGTTAATTTCTTTAATCTAGGGTTTTGGTGGAACCCGTTGGGGGATGAATTTATTGGGTTATTAATATAGTTCTGATTGGTTGATTAATCTCTATTTTTTCAACTACGTTCTTGTTATAGTTAATTGAATGGCCATCAATTAGCTGTTCCTATTTATTATGTATCTACTTGAGAGAGAGTGCATATTTAGGTAGTTTTTTGAACAACACCACTCTCAGAGTATAGACAAAAGTCATAACCGAGGGTTTAGAGTTTAGATTAGAGATAACGATACCTCGGGTGCAATCTAAAGTGAACTGTAATGNCTTTATTACAATTGTTTACACCTTATTGTAGTTAATCTTTAGTTTTAATATTTTCATTCAGTTGAAGTAGTTTAAACAACACCAAGTGACAGTTTAGTATTCTTACAGCTTGATTGATACGTAAATTTCCTGTGGGATCGACTCTTGGCATAATACCCCGGATTGTATTCGCAACGCCCGTTTAGTCTTTTATAAGACATAGTTGAGCGTGATCAAGCTCAAATAGGTACAACCCAAATCCAGATTATAAAATACATATATGACCAAAAAATGACAGTAATAACTTTGAGAAATCTCATAATCAGTTTGTAGACAGTATAGAATGTAGACATGCTATCAAGTTTAATAGTTAAAGTTAAACACAATAAATTATGCCAAGTGTGACTGATATGAGGAACATTACATCTCTATATTTACATGTCAAATGTGCATGTCACATGTAATGCATCACAATGATAACCTCACGTACTCACACTCTCAGAGCACTCAATCTGACTGTCTCAACTCCCACTCATCACACTCAATCACTCAGCACTATACCATACCTCCGCTCACTGCTGGTATATCAGATTCCGGAGGGGCGGACCCTAACTAAGTGTTAGTATAAAGCCAATCTGGCATGCTGCGGCGTGGAGCCCGATCCCATAATAGTAATTTATAAAACCTATAAGCCTGCTGGGGTGTGCAACCTGATCCATAATAATAATAATAATAATATTTAAATCTAAGAAGGCCTTCTGCGGCGTGCAATGCGATCCACAACCTCACTCACAACACGACTCTCAAGCCCCAACTCAGTCATCAATCTCTCCAGTCTCTCGGGCTCACAAATCTCATGAAAATCAGCCCAACAATGATAATATGATGTAACAATAAAATGGCAATGGATATTGAGATATGATATGCAAGTGATATGTGTGACTGAGTACATAATTGCAAAATAAGCAAATAATTCAACAGCAAAATGACCCCTATGAGTCCCAACAATACCAACATATAGCCTAAGCATGATTTTTAACATAAATCACAGCTTAATTTCTCTAACACATGGAGAATACATGAATAATAACAAGATTAGATGACTACACAATTCCAAGGAATCAGTCGAGTCGCAATTACTACAGTGCAGGCCCACACGCCTGTCACCTACCATGTGCGTCACTTCAACACAAACCACATAACACATATTTCATGGATTCATACCCTCAGAACCAAGTTTAGAAGTGTTACTTATTTCAAACCGCTCAAATCTCTACTCCAACAAGCCCTTGCCTCGCGAATCGGCCTTCAAACGATTTGAATCTAACCACAAGAAACTTAATACAATCAACACAGGTTATAGAAATAAATTCTATATGATAAAGCTAAGTTCTTTAACAAAAGTCAAAATTCAACCCCGGGCCCATGTCTCAAAATCCCACAAAAGTTACAAAATTCGAACACCCATACATTAACGATTCCAGCCATAACAAAATTACTCGATTCCGATATCAAATTCCCAAATCTGACTCTCCAATCCCTAGCCCAAAATTCCCCAAGTTCAACACTAAAAACACATAATGTAGGTGGGAAATTCAATAGGTGTTTAATATTGATGGATAAAAATGACCAACAGTTGCTTAGCTCTTGAAATCTAGTGGAACCCCTCTAAAAGATTGCCTCCAACCGAGCTTGCAAAGTCCAGAAATGAGAACCAAGCTTCCCAGCCGCACCTGCGGCTCTGCTTCTGCGGAAAAACGTCTGCTCCTGCAGAAGTCAATTAAGAACCTGACCAGCCGCACCTACGACCTAATACACGCACCTGCGAGATCGTTTCTGTGGTCCGTTCCTCGCTTTTGCACATCCGCGCCTATGTATTCCCATCCACTTTTACGAAGCCAGCCACGTCTAGCCAACTCTACACATGCGGAGCCTTGTCACATCTACGGGCTTGCAGATGCAGAATGCTTTCTCGCACCTGCAACCATTTCCCAATACCCACAAGTCTGTGATGCCTCACTCGCTTCTGTGGTCTCGCACCTACGACCAAATTCTTCGCAGGTGCGATTGCACCAGGACTAGAGCACTTCAACAATTTCCACAAGTCCAAACTTATTCTGATTTCAACCCGAGTCACTCTTGAGGCCCCTCAAATCCCATCCAAACATTCCAACACACCCCAAAGCACAATAAAAACTTAGTCGAGGCCTCAAATCACATAAAACAATAACAAAAACACGAATCACACCTCAATTCAAGCCTAATGAAACCAATGAATTTCCAACTTCTATAATCGATGCCAAAACCTATCAAACCAACTCCGATTTACCTCAAATTTTTCACACAAGTCATAAATGACACAACTGACCTATTCCAACTTTCATAACCAAAATCCGAGCCCGGTAATCGCAAAATCAACTCTCGGTCATACCCCACAACTCTCCGAACTTCAATTTTTCCAACTTTCACCAATTCAAGCTAAAAACACCTACAAGCCTCCAAATTAATATTTGGACACACTCTTAAGTCCAAAATCACCATAAGGAGCTATCAAAACTATAAAAACCATTGAAGATCCATTTACACACATGTCAACCTCCGGTAAACTCTTTTAACTTAGGCTTCCAACTTTTGGACTAAGTGTCCCAACTCTTTTGGAAACATCCCTAGGAAAACAACCACCCCGACAAGTCACATAACAAAAAAAGAGAATAAAATAAGAAATAAACTAGGGAACGGGGTTATAATACTCAAAACAACTGCCGGGGTCATTACATACTCCCCATCTTAAACAAACATTCGTCCTCGAACGGGTCTAGAATCATATCTAGAGTCTCAAATAAGTGTGGATATCTTCTCCGCATCTCCCACTCGGTGTCCCAAGTATCCTCCTTGACAGGATGACCTCTCCATTACACCTTCACTGAAGCTATATTCTTTGACCTCAACTTTCGAACCTAACGATCCAACATGGCCACCGGCTCCATATCATACGTCAAATCCCCATCTAACTTAACCGTGTTGAAGTCCAAAACATGAGACAGATTGCTGAATACTTCGAAGAATGAAAACATGAAACACCGGATGAACACTCGATATACTAGACAACAGTGCAATCTTGTAAGCCACCTCCCCAATCCTCTCAAGCACCTCAAAAGGGCCAATATACTGAGGGATCAACTTGTAAAACCTTTCATGGGTGTAACTCTAAGCAATACCTTCTCTCTCACCATGTAGGAAACATCATAACCCTTCTGATCGGCCTAACTCTTCTATCGGGACTGCGTCGTGCGAAGCCGATCCTGAATCAACTTAACCTTTTCCAAAGCATCCTGGACCAAGTCAGTACCCAATAGCCTAGCCTCACCCGGCTTAAATCATCCAACTGGAGATTGACATCGCCTCTCATAAATGTCCTCATACAGAGCCATCTTAATAATCGACTGGTACTTATCATTGTAGGCAAACTCTACAAGTGGCAGAAACTGATCCCAAGAACCCTTAAAATCCATGACACAAACGCGTAGCATATCCTCCAATATCTGAATGGTGCGCTCGGACTGTCTGTCCATTTGATGATGGAATGTTGTACTCAACTCGACCCGTGTGCCTAATTCTCGCTTCACTACTCTCAAAAACTGCAATGTGAACTGCGTGCCCCGATCTGAAATGATGTACACCGACATATCGTGAAGGTGAACAATCTCACAGATATAGATCTCAGTCAACCGCTCCGAAGAATAGGTAGTCCCAACTGTAACGAAATGTGCAGATTTGGTCAACTAATCCACAATCACCCAAATAACATCAAACCTCCTCGAAGACCGTAGAAGCCCAACTACGAAGTCCATGGTGATACGCTCCTATTTATACTCTAGAATCTCAAGCCTTTGAAGCAAACCGCCCGACCTCTGATGCTCATACTTCACATGCTGACAATTCAAGCGCCAAGATACAAGCTCCACTATGTCTTTCTTCATCCTCATACACCAATAGTGGTGCCTCAAGTCCTGGTACATCTTTGCGGCATCCAGATGAATGGATTATCGCGAATTGTGGGCCTTTTCAAGAATCACCTAACAAAACCCATCTACATTGGGCATACAAATCTGATCCTGCATCTGCAACACCCCCATCACCGCCAATAAAATTCTCCTTGGAATCACCGTGTCGGACTGTGTCCTTATGAACAAGCAAATTTGGGTCATCATACAGTCGCTCTCTGATGCGATCATATAAATAAGACCGAGAAACCACATAAGATAGAACCCGAATAGCTTCTGAAATGTCTAACCTCACGAACTGATTGTCCGTGGCATGAACATCCGATACAAGTGGTCTCTCACCAACATGAATAAATTCAAGGCTGTGCATACTCATCGCCTTCCTACTCAAGGCATCTCCAACCACATTGGCCTTGTTGGGATGATATAAAATGGTGATATCATAGTCCTTTAGCAGCTCCAACCATCTCCAGTGCCTCAAATTTAGATCCTTTTATTTGAACAAGTGCTGAAGACTCCGATGATCGGTAAATACCTCACAAGACATATCGTAGAGATAATGCCTCCAAATATTCAATGCATGAACGATAACTGCCAACTTCTAATTATGAATAGAGTAGTTCTTCTCATGAGGCTTCAACTTGCGTGAGGCATAAGAAATCACTCTACCCTCCTGCATCAATACATAGCTAGTACCAATCTGACCCAATACTGAAGGCAAAACTAGAACTGGAGTTGTGGTCAAGGTAGTCTTGAGCCTCTGAAAGCTCTTCTCACACTCATCCAAAAACCAGAATGGAGCACCCTTCTGGGTCAACCTGGTCAAAGGCGCTGTAGCGGACGAGAAACACTCCATAATGCAATGATAATATCCGGCCAAGCGGAGAAAATTCCAAGTCTTAGTAGTTGAAGATGGTATGGGCCAAATCTGAACTGCCTCTATCTTCTTTGGATCCACTTGAATCCCCTTACTAGACACCACGTGCCCAGAGAATGCCATCGACTAAGCCAAAACTCACACTTGGAGAACTTTCCATAAAGCTTATCCTCCCCCAACCTATGTAATACAATTTTCAAATGATGTGCATGCTCTTCCTTGCTACGTAAGTGCACAAGGATATCATCAATAAATACAATGACAAACGAATCAAGATATGGCTGGAATACACCGTTCATATGATGCATGAATTCTACTAGGGTATTGGTCAGCCCAAAAAATGCCACAAGGAACTCATAGTGACCATAATGGGTCCTGAATACCATCTTCAGAATATCCGAGTCTCGAATCTTCAACTGGTGATATCCAGTCCTCAAATCAATCTTAGAGAACGCCCTAGCTCCTTGAAGCTGGTCAAATAAGTCATCAATGCGTGGCAAAGGATACTTGTTCTTAATTGTAACTTTGTTCAACGGTCTATAGTCAATGCACATCCACATAGTACCATCCTCTTATTTACAAAAAAAATTGGTGGACCCCAAGGCGAAATACTAGGCCTAGTGTACCCCTTATCAAGAAGCTCCTGAAGCTACTATTTCAATTCCTTCAACTTTGCTGGTTCCATACGATATGGAGGAATAGAAATGGGCTGAGTATCCGCAAATAGGTCAATACCAAAATCAATGTCCCTATTGAGTGGCATGCCAGAAAGGTCTGCAAGAAATACATCCGAAAAGACTCGCAGCACCAGAACAAAATCAAATAAGACAAATACCCCTTCCCAATCATCCGTTGGGCCATCAGGTATGAATTCACCCTACTGGGAACATAGTCTAGAGAACCTCTCCACTTGATCCAAGGTAACCCCGACATTGACGATGTACTTCCTTAGCATGGCATGACGACAACCAATCCATGACCAGAATCATGTCGAAATCAACCAGACTAAGCAATAAGAGATCAACTCTAGTCTCGAATCAGCTAATGGTAATCAGACACGACTAATACACACGGTACTCAATAATATAATCCCCCACCGAAGTAGATACATGAACAAGAGAAACTAAGAACTCACAGGGCATATCCAAATAACGGGCAAAATATGATAATACATACGAATAAGTGGAACCAGGGTCAAATCATATAAAAGAATCCTTGGGGAATACTGAGAAAATACATGTGATCACTGCGTTTGAAGCAACAACCTTTGTCCTAGCAGGAAAAGCATAGCATCGAGTCTGACCACCACCTGCTCAGCTTTCACCTGTAGGGAGACCTTTAGCTGTCAAGCCCTACCCCGAGGTGGCTGAGCGGGTGATGAATTAACTGGTGTGGAAGTCATAACCGAACCCCTCTACTTCACTGGACTTTCCAAACTCCCTATAGTCGTAGAAACTCCGATCCATCAATGGTGGTGGAGACTAAATCGGACCCCGAGAACCAGAATAGCTATTAGAAAAACCTGGTACAGATGAACCCAAAACTGATAAAGCCCGAGACGAACTCTAAGCTGGAAGGGCACTGAGAGATGACTGACTCGGATGGGCACTCTATGAACCATGGCTAGTTTCTATACCACGATGAACCGGACGAGCCATTTAAGCGAGCCTATAAGGATGACCCTTGTTGTTGACTCCCCTCTATAAGGAACACCGCTGAAAATACCCGAACCATGAGGCCCCTTGGACTCCCTCTCCTCACGCTCTTGACTATGGACCTGCTCTAGCTGCCTAGAAATATCAACCACCTCATTGAACCTAGCACCTGATGCAATCTCCCGAGTCATAACGAAGCACGGTCCATGGTTGAGGCCATGAATAAACTTCCTAATCCTCTCCCTCTCTATGGGAACCAAACATATTGCATGATGAGCTAATTCTGAAAATCTCATCTCATACCAGGTCACGGACATACCCTCCATGCATAGCTGCTCAAACTGCCTATGCAACTTCTCCCTGTGGTTCAGTGGTACAAACTTCTCCAAGAAGAGAACAAAAAACTTGTGCCATGTAAGCGGTGGAGCACCGACTGGCCTGCTCAACTCATAAGCCTCCCACCATCTGAATGCTACCCCCGACAGCTGAAAAGTAGTAAATGAGACTCCACTAGTCTCAAGAATACCCGCAGTATGAAGGATCCGCTGGCACTTGTCTAAGAAGTCCTAAGCATCTCTAACTCAACCCTACTAAATGGTGGAGGATTGAGCCTCCCAAACATCTCTAATCTCATCCGCTCCTCATCACTCATGGAGAACCCACCTGGGCCTGAGCAACTGCAACAGGCTAGGCTGGTAGTACCCCCTGTGAGTGAAGTCCGTTCACCACCAGCTCAGGAGTACGGGCGGCGGGGGTCTAAGAACCTCCCTCGGCCTGAGAAGTGGCTGGTGCAGCCTGAACTAAAACAGTCAGAGCAAGGCTAGTGCATACAGTCAATATCTGGGCCAGAGCCTCCCGAAGGCCTGAAATCACAATGGGCACCGCTAGTGCCTGAGCTGGTCCCACCAGCTCAACCACATCTAGAATCTGCTCTTTAGTTGGAGAAACTGGTGGGTCTATATGTACTGCTCTAGTTGTTGTACGAGATGCACCTCAGCCTCTACCACGACCCCGTCCTCTCGTGGCCCTAACTAGTGGTACTGGCGGCCGTCCGCCCGATCCGGTAACACGTGTCCTCACCATCTGTGAGGGAATAGAATAACAGAAATTTAGTTTTCAGAATCAACAAATTCGCACGACAAGGATACAAGTAAAGTGAAGTCTTCCTAATGGTACGACAACCTCTCGAAGCTAAGTACATACGCCTCCGTAATGATCCATAAGACTCTACTAAACTTGCTCATGAGTCATGAGACCTATGTAACCTAGGCTCCAATACCAACTTGTCACGACCCAAAACTCAACATGTCGTGATGACACCAATCATAGTACTAGGCAAGCCGACAACCACAAAAAGCCATGCATTTTTAAATTGGAACCATGATAAAATAAGCTAAACAATTAAAATCTCATAAGTAACCAATAAGAAAATATCGCGACTTGATATAAAAAATCTCCCCAAAATCCAGGTGTCACTAAGTATATGAGCTACTAAATATCAACATAGTCAAAACTTCTAATACAATTGTCTGGAAAGATAGAACAATGCTAAACAAAAAGGAAAAGAGGGAGAGTCGAGGTATGCGGACATCAAGGCAGCTACCTCAAAAGTCTAAAAGAAAATGAAGCTCCGAATGTAGCAACCACCATGTCCAAAAGTACATGGATCTGCATACGAAGTGCAGAGTGTAGTATGAGTACAATCGACCCAATGTACTCAATAAGTAACAAGACTAACCTTGGGCTTAAAATAGTGACGAGCTCAAATAGGTATAGTCCAAATCGAGATTATAACAATATAGATATGATCGAGAAAAATGATAGTAATAACTCAGAGAAATCTCATAATTAGTTTGTACACAGTGCATAAATGTAGACATGCTTTTAGGATTAACAGTTTAAGTTCAACAAGGCTAAAATAAGCCAAGTCTGACTGATATAAGTAATGTTACATCTCTATATCTACATGTCAAATGTGCATGTCACATGTAATGCATTACAATGAGAACCTCACGTACTCACAATCTCAAAGCGCTGAATCTAACAGTCTCAACTCCCACTCAATCACTCAACATTGTATGGTACCTGCGCTCACCGCTGGTATGTTAGACTCCAGAGACGCGGACCTTGACCTAGGGCAAGTATAAAGCCAATCTGGCCTGCTGCGGTGTGCAACTCGATCCTATAATAAATATAGTAATATATAAAGACTATAAGGCCTATTGCTGGTCCTAAAATCCTATATTGAAGGGTGCTTCATTCAAATGCTCTGAGGAGTGTCAGGCGAGCTTTCAAAAGCTCAAGACTACTTTGACTATAGCCCTAGTGTTGGTGTTGCCTACTAGTTCAGAGTCTTATACTGTGTATTGTGATGCATCACCTGTTGGCCTTGGCGCGATCTGCAAGACGATAGGGTTATTTCCTACGTGTCTCGGCAACTGAATGACGAACTTAAAACACACACCTAAATATGCTCGCTAGTCAAAGATTGTATAGTATAGTATCGTATCCACGTGGATTAAAGTTAACCAGTATTTTCGTAGTTTCTAGCTTGATTGTTATCCAGGAAAAAAAATCAATATTTATATGATTAATAAACAAAATGATTAAGAATCTAGAGCTAATTGACTAATGATAATCGAACAAAAGTAAGCAGGGAAAATATCAATGGGAGAAAATAGGAGTTGATTGGATAGGTGCAAGATAAGTGTCTGGGATTTAATTCTAGTTAATTCACTTCTAATGTTCAAGCGAGTCTCTCGAATTCAGTCAATTAGTAGTTCAAGCATTTAGTAGAAACTCCTTTCTCGATTAAGTCTCAACCTCACAATATGAACCAATTTAAGCTCGGTGAAGATATGCAAGAAGTCGTAGTGGATTGGTCTTTAGGAGAACCTCTTTTGATTATCCTTCTAACTAGGTCTAAATAATAATTCAACTATCCTCTTTCGATTACTAAGAAGAATCAATGAATTCAACCAACAAGATAATGGAAAAACATCACAAGTTATGCCTCTCTTGATTACATGAATATGTGAATATAGATATGCAACAATTAAAACAACTAAAACGATTCAATACATAAAAGCTAGAGTTAATATCCACAAACAAATATCAATACACCAAATCTATTAATCTCTAAACATAACTACTCTATAGATATGGAGTAATTCATCACAAATATAAATAAAAGCATAAAACGATCCAACCTCTTGTCTTGAGTGAGGATTGAATGATTTATTCCTCGTGCTTTCACTTCTGCACCTCCTCCTTAGCCTCATTAGGTCTTAGATGTGTCAAAAGTCCCAAAAATAATGTTTTCCATGTATTTATACCAAGTAGGGTCGGGCCTAGACGAAAATATCTTCTCTTGTGCGAAATATGAAAATACTCTATAAAAATTGCACAGGTGCGCCGCGTGGGGCGACGCGCCACGTGGGAATTAGTGGGGAAATCAATACAGCTGAAATCTATTAGGCTGCATGATTTTGCACAGGCATGATGCCCCACGCGCCGCGGTTGTACACATTTCTCAGAGTCCGAGCTTTTGTTTCGATTTTGATATCCACACTTGGTCCTCGACCCCCGAACGCGATCACAACTTAATCCCTTGGGATTTTATTCAGACCTCAAAGATCCAAATCACTCGAATTAGCTCCATAATATTTGCATAGCTCGGAATCCTCCTACAAGGCATAAAATACATAGTTAGTGAAAAATACTAATGATTAAAGCTCAAACTCTATTAAAGTGTAGTAAATTAGAGTGCAATAAGCGACGAAAACACAAGATTATAACCTACCATCAAAACCCCACACTTAACCATTGCTCGTCCTCAAGCAATCAAACTACACTTTATAAAGACACAACCTTTCTAAATAACTCTAATAACTCATCACACCAAGAATATTTAAAATAGATTAACCACAATAACGTAATATCTAAGCCTCAAGATTTGACTCACAAGCACCATGCATTATTTATAACCCACTCACTCACTCTAACACAGAGGTCAATGACATTACCTTTCCTTCATGAATCAAGTTCCCTCACCACAATAATAGAGAGTAATTCCACACGTGATCAAATTTAAGAACAATTAGGAACTCAAAATAGAAAGAATTTAGTCACTCTTAGAAACAAAATTCATATGCTACAAAATATGTACCATAAGCTTTCCCGTAGTGTACTACTCAACTAATCGAGCTCATTCAGTCAAGGATCAAGTAGGACATTACTGGTTGTAATGCAGGCTGCGGGACGGGTAGGATACATTTGGATGTAAGAGTGACTACACATCCCTAAGCACTTTAATACATACACTTCATTGTTTAAAACCCCACACTTATGTCAAACAATAACTCTACCTTCACATCATACATTAACTCCCACTTCTTTAAGCACAATTGCATCAAGAGTTACCACTATCATGGAACTTTTTTGCACAACAATACAACATTTTTTTCTTTCCTTTTCTTTCCAATTAAAGTGGTTCTTACTTTTTAATATTTCACCTTTCTTCCTTATTTCATTAGTTCCACTCAAATGCCCAACCAACCATCTCACACTTCAACTTTTACACAGTTCATAACAATTTTAAGTGCTCACGAGAGGTAAAACGGTTTAAATAGATGGTCAATTCAAACAAACGAGTAAGGATTGTAATGTGGTTTCCCAAGAAACACGATTACACGATCAAAGAGGTTAACTATGATGCATAATTAGGTGGGTATAATCATATAACTGGATCAACAAAGAAATACCTATATCACTTCCAAGTCTAAATATAACTACTATTTCGCTTTGGAAACACACAGGGCAAGTTCTAGACATCAAATGCAATGCGTAGAATAACACAAAACCTCACACACACATGGCACATAACTCACTCAAAATTGGACTATCAAAACACTCTAGTCAAAGCAGTTAAGCAAAGTTAAGATCAATGAGTTTAAGGTACTTATGCAAGAGTCAAAAACAAAGCCTAAGCGCCACAACTAAAGCAATCACTATTATCAAGGCATAATAAAGTCAAGAGACATTGTTTTCAATTCAAACCATCGCACAAGGATTCCTACTTCTAAAAACAAAAATCTAACTACACCCGTTTCAAACAAAACCGTTGGAAAAGAACCGCGTCACAAAGAAAAACCAAGAGGGAATTATTACACAAACTACAAAAGAAAATCTTTTTGTCTTTTTATTTTTGATTTTAATCCTTCAAGAAACCCATCGAATGATGTCCATTATAGGGAAAAATAAAAAAAATTCAATTTTTATGGTTTTTTTAATTATTTATTTTTTTATCTCATACTATGAAACAACCAAAATTAATATACATATACATAAAACATACAAATATCCCCTACCCCACACTTTAAGTTGTGTCATGTCCCTATGACACACAATTAAGAAGTATAAGGTAAAGGAACTTCCCTAAATATCTAGTCGCGATATGAGTTGAAGTCGGGCTCCATTCCACGCGCCCGAACCAACGCACATATCCATGCAGACATCTTCTTCCCAGCCTATTTGGAATACACCCCACACTTATCTTTTTCACTCGTTGCAGCCTTCTCTTACAAACTCTTCATTTTCCACTCAACACTTGCAGGTGGCTTCTCATTTTTCTCCTCCGTTTCTACATTCATATCAAAAGTCACAGTCTCCTTCCCCAGTCTAAGCATGAGTCTTATCTTGTGTATATCTAAAATTGCTCTACCCGTTGCTAATAATGGTATTCCTAAGTTGAGATGGACCTCCTTATTCTCCTTTATATTTACCACTATAAATTCTACAGGAAACACGAACTTATCTACCCGCACTAAAACATCTTCCGCTATCCCCTCGGGTATTAGAGTTGTTTGATATGCTAACTGCAAAGATATTAGCACCGACCTTATCTCTCCAACCTCACGTTCCATCTTCCTGTAAATATACAAAGCCATTAGATTAATTGAGGCACCAGAATCAAATAAAGACTTTTCAAATTTAATAGAGCCTAAAGAGTAAGGTATAGTAAAACTCCCTCGATCACCACACTTTTGTGGGAGTTTGTTTTGAAAGATTTCACTACAATGATTTGTGAGCTTGACTACTGATGTCTCCTCGATCTTCCTTTTCTTTGTAAGGATCTCCTTCAAGAATATTTCATAAGCTGGCATTTGTGAGAGCACATCTGTGAATGGAAAATTTACATTAACCTGCTTCAGCATATCTAGGAACCTCTCAAATTTTTTGTCCAGCTTCTTTCTATATATATTTTGGGGGAAAGGTACAGCAGGCATGTGCTTTCTCTCTTTATTAGATTCGTCCTTTCTCGAGGTCTCCTCCTTCTTCTTTTTATCAGTTTCCTTCTTGCTTTTCTTCTTCTTATCAACTTCATTTTTCAGCTTTTCCTCACTTTGTTTTTCAAGTACCACCTCTTGTTGGACTGGAATAGGATCTTTTAAGACTTTCCCGCTTCTCAGAGTCACAGCATTTACCGTCTCCTTGGGGTTCTTTTCAGTGTCAGCGGGCAGAGTACCAGGAAACCTTTCAGATAATATTGTTGCAATCTGTCCCACTTGTCTCTCTAAATTTCGAAGACCTTTGCCTATTTGTTTGATAGCTGCTCATGTTCCCTTATAGTTGTACTATGAATTTCGAGCTTCTCATCAGTTTTCTGAATAATGGCCTTCATAATATCTTCTAAGCCAGACTGAATTGGTTGTTGAGGCTGAAATTGCTGCCTTTACTGATTTTGGAAAATAGGCGCCCCTTGTCCCTGAGGTCTAGGAATGTTTTGTTGCCACACATTTGCTGCATCCCTAGATGAACTCCATGAAAAATCGGGGTGCCTCTGACCCATTGCATTAAAATTGTAATTTCCAATAGCATTAACTTCCTCAGTTGAGGCTTGGAACTCATGAGTAAGGTGTCCTCTTCCACAAATATCACATGCTGCATGATTCTCACTCTGTATTAAGGCTAAAGTTAACTTCCTTATCTCCTTCGCCATAACATTAAGTTGTACCTGCACAGATGTGTTAGCATCAACCTGGTGAACACCATTCACCCTTCTTCTTTTAGCACTTTCAGAGGGCCACTGATTTGCATCTTCAGACAATTCATCCCCAATAGTGACTATATCCTCTAGTTTCTTCTTCATCAAAGAGCCTCCAGCTGCATTGGTCAATGTTCTACGTGAAGCCGATGTCAATCCATCCCAAATATCTTGGAGTTGCTTCCAGAGTTCAATTTCGCTATGTTGATAATTTTGCACTATCTCCATAAACCTCTCCCAAGCTTCAAAAATAGTTTCATTATCTTTATGGAAGAAGTTATGAATCTCTCTTCTAAACGTTCCCGTTTTAGCTGAAGAGAAATATTTGTCAAGAAATTTTCTGGTCATCTCTCCCATGTTCAAATTGATCCCTGGGGAAAGCTTCGAAGCCGCTGCTTCGCATCATCTATCAGTGTGAAAGGTAATCCCCTTAAGTAAACTTCATCTTGTGAAACACCATAGTATTGAAAGGTATTCTTGATCTCCTCGAAGTCCATTAGATGTGTAACAAACTGACCGATCGTTTTGAGCTCTAGCGCGTCGTTCAGCTTTTTGAAGTCATGAGCAGCTCCATTTCAGGTATTATGACTTGTAGATGTGGTCGGAGTTGAATTTCGGCAATTTTAGAGTTGATTTGGAAAGAAAATTCTCATTTAAGAAGCCTTAAGTTTGAAGAATCAACTAAGATTGGAATCTTGAGTGAACGACCTCCGAATCAGGATTTGAAGGTTCTTGTAGGTTGGTACGATGATTTCGGACTTGGGCGAATGTCCAGATCGGGTTTTGGATAACCCGGGAGCGTTTCGATGCATATTGTGGAAGTTAGTATTTTAGAAGAATTTTATAGGTTTGGGCTTGAAGCGCATTTCAGTGATGTTTATGTCCATTTGGGATTTCGAGTCTGGGAATAGCTTTGTATGATGATTCATGAGTTGGGAGTGCGATAGGAAGTGAATTTGGATGTCCGTAGGTTATTTTGGAGTCATTTGGCTAAAGATAGAAATTTGAAGGTTTTTGAGAAATTCGACCGGAAGTGGAAGTTTTGATATAGAGGTCGGAATGAGATTCTGAAAGTTGGAGCAGGTCAGTAATTTGGAATATGACTTGTGTGCAAAATTTGGGGTCAATCGGACGTGATTTGATAGGTTTCAGCATCGGATGTAGAAGTTGGAAATTTCTAAGTTCATAAAGTTGGGATTTGGGTGCGATTCATGGTTTCGATGTTGTTTGATGTGATTTGAGGCCTCGAGCAAGTCCGCATTATGTTTTGGAACAGGTTGGTATAATTGGACAGGGTCCCGGGGGCCTCGGGTGGACTCCGGATTGTTAACAGATCAATATTTGAAGTTGAAGAAAGCTGAAGGTTGCAGTCATCTGGTGTGACCGCACCTGCGAGGATTTGGCCGCAGGTGCGGCTAAGGGCGCCGCAGGTGCGAAATTGGGCTGGAGCCAAGGAGGCCGTAGGTGCGGGAGAATTGGGCGCACCTGCGGAAGCGCAAGTGCGATAAGGGGACCGCAGGTGCGGAAATAGGCCCGGGCATATTCTTTTTAAGCAAGAATTTGGACATTTCTCCATCTATTTTCATATGCTATGGGCGATTTTGAGGAGCTTCAAGGAGAGGATTTCATCAAGGATCGCAAGGTAAGTAATTTCTTCACGTTTTTGAATTAAATACAAGATTATTACATAGATTTGGTATGGGAAATTGAGGAAAATTTTGGCATGTTGAAGGAAACCTAGAAACTTGGTAAATTTGAATTTAGCCACGAATTGAGCATGAATATTTGAGTAAATTGTATAATTGAACTAATAAATCTATGTGTAGAACGTATCTTCGAGAAATTTTGGGTTCCGGACACGTGGGCCCGAGGGAATTTTGGTCATTTCACTGAGCGGAGTTGGGAAATTATATAATTTAGAATTTTCGCGAATATTAGAGTATATTTTCATTGGCTTGTTGTTGTTTGGATAGTTTTGGAGCATCGTGCGACGTTTCTAGTCATCGGAAGGGCTTGAGGGCCGGTTATGGAATTTCGGAGCGAGGTAAGTCTCCTTTCTAACTTCGTAAGGGGGAATTGTCCCCCTAGGTGAACTAATTAAGTATGTGTTACTATATGCGGGGGCTACGTACACACGAGGTGACGGCAGTCAGTGCGTAGCTACTATTATGCTATGTCCGTGTAGCCTAGGACCCACTAGCATGCCTTACCTGTTATACGTGTGATCTTGTCTGTGATATTAGACTTCCAATATATCCGAAATTGTAATTGAATGACTAAGGAAGATTATAGTTTATTTTTCTAAACCATCTAAAAAGAGAATTGATTTCCTGCGCGGGCAATTGTATTTTCGGATAAGGTTGTATTATCAAACATTATAAAAGCTTGGCAAGTCAATTTCAAAAAAGTATTTAACACTATTTTGTGGTTTTTAAAAGAGAAATCTGTCATTTACTTGAGTATTTGTTTTCCCGACGTATTCGGGGTGGACTGTTGATTGTGCTTGATTGCATGTGACCGCTTCGCAATTTACATTTCGCGAGCGGAGTGTTATTTCACCCACTCTCATGGGAGCGGGTCGTACGCCACGTCGGATTAAAATGCACTTTTGGTATGGGGCGTTCGATCCTCGGCAGTGCATAAACATAATTATTATATTGAGAGGTGCACTTATGGATGGGACGTGTCGTTCAATTCTCGGCAGTGCACATAGAGGATTATTATATTGAGAGATTCACTTTTGGTACGATCCGTTCGATCCTCGGCAGTGCATAGACATGAGTATTTTACTGAGAGGTGCACTTTTGGTACGGGTCGTTCGATCCTCGGCAGTGCACAAAGTTGATTATTATGATGGCTCAGGCCGGTTGTCCAATTCCCGTATGCACATGCTAAACTGTTAAATGTTTTTTTTATGATTTTTGAAGTGATAAGATATTTAGGGGAAAATAAAGAAGAAATTGTTGATTTATGATATTTGGGGGAAAACAAAGAGGAAATTGTCTATTCAAGATACTTGGGAAAACAATGAGAAAGTGGTAACTGTTTGTTTCCGTCCAGTATTTAGTTGGATTTCAGTGCCTTATATATATGCTGCTTTACTACCTTTACATTCCTATCGTGTTCATCTTATACTGTTAATTAAGTTCCTGGCCCTTAGTTAGTGTCTAATTCAACCTCTCGTCACTACCTCTCTGAGGTTAGGCGGGCGGCTTATTTAGTACATGTTGTTTTTGTACTCATGCTACACTTGCTGTGCATTTTATTGCACAGGTACTTTCATAGCAAAGTGGAGGATTCGAAGACTTAGGTGAGCTGCATCATCCATAGGCGATCCGCAGCTGACAGAGTTTCCCTCGTACTGTATTTATTTTCATTTTAAATTCCTTGTCCAACTTGTATTTTGGACAAGCTTTGTAATGATTGTATAATTTCTTAGAAATTGCTCATGTACTTGTGACACCGGGTTCTGGGATGTGTTGGGATATATTTGTTAAAGTGTAATATTCAAACTATTGTTTTACTTGGAATATTTTATTTAGTTAACATGTAATAAAGTGAAAGGAAATGATTTTCATAAATGATAAACAAGAATTTAGTTC
The DNA here is from genome assembly GCA_005239505.1 of Nicotiana paniculata. NCBI lineage: Eukaryota > Viridiplantae > Streptophyta > Magnoliopsida > Solanales > Solanaceae > Nicotiana > Nicotiana paniculata. The sequence goes on from ML332205.1 coordinate 55,649, forward strand.
GTCTAATTAATAATTTGGCTTGCCTGACTATGATGTTCGGCGCCATCACGACTTTAGGGATTTTGGGTCGTGACAACATAGTATCAGATCACTAGGTTCCCGTAGGTCTCACGAGTCATAAGCAAGTCTGGTAGAGTCTTGCGGATCGGTACGGAGACGTCTGTACTTATCTTTGAAAGGCTACAGGGCTGTTAGGAGTACTTCCCTTCTTGATTCCTCACCGTGTGATTTGATTCCTAGGCTTATGCCTATGTTCATTCCTACTCAATCTTACGCGTCGCGAAGCGCTTGCTATGAATCATGAACTTGAGGAATTGAAATGGTGCTACATATGTAAGTCAAGATGTTTCTATGCGTAATTGGTTGGTGGATGTTGTTATGGCCCTGCGGAAGAATAATATGTTGTTTCAGCTCAGTAGCTTTGTTTCTGGGAGCCTTAAGGCTATTCTCAGGTAGTGATGATGCTTGCGAATGGTTATCGCGCGATGTCAATATGAAGATAGAATGCTTGCCCGTATGTTGGGGTGATGAATGGCTTGAAGGGAGGTCTTCTCAGAGTTTGATTTCGAGATTTCAGTATTTTAGTTCCGGCAGAGGAAAGGCATTTGGATTATGAATGATCTGGTTGGGGTTGATAAAGTAGTAAGACTTGGTGTCTTCAAGTGAGGTAGTATATGCACATGTGACGTGAAGTCGTCGTCATTGATCAAATGGAATGTGTTAATTTTGTCGGTGCTATGGTTTCTTTGGTTGCGTGGGGTCAGAGTATTGAGAAGAAGTATTGAAGAATGCGGTTGGCAGAGATTGATCCTGAAGTGAGGCTAGGCGGTGGTTCCATTTCTAGGAGGCCAGGTGTAAGAAACGGAAGTCGAGCAGCCGCAAAGTGGGGGAGCGGCAACACAACTTGGAATTTGAAGATATTGTCGCGCATTTAATGGATGTCCATGAGGAGCGGACGAACTAGTAAATTTGGTAAATGAAGCAGGTAGGATGGGGTATTGAAGTCGCAGAGAGTGTGCATTTCAGCATCGTTGGAAGGTGTCGCAGGTGATTTCCACAGGTGGGTTATCTCCTGTGAATAGGTTAGCGGTGGCATGGTTGGCAAGTCTCAGTGAGGGGTTCTAGTGGCCATTCGGTAGGAGGCAGAATTTGTGAATGATGCTAGAGAGTTTGAGTATTTAGGGAGTGCTAGCATGAGAATTTGGAAGAATTGGACGGATTGGTCGAGCAAGATCGTGTTATCAAAGGAGAAAGGATCTCGGTAGGGTCTAGACTGGTGCAAGGAGTATCTTCAGGCTAAGTGGGGGAGTCCCACCATCTACAGTTGGGTTGCAGGATTGTGTTATCATAGGGTTGCGGATTTTCGGCGTGTTAACAAGTTATTACAGCTAAGGGAAAGGAGTGAAATGGTAATTGTGCGTGGGATTTGATGAATATGTGCAAAGGTTGGCCCTATGGGGCCAGGGTTATGCTTTGGAAAATTCAGAAATTATGCTTAAGGAATGGGCGAGTTCTAAGGATAGTGACTCAGTCACGTGCTTCAAGGAAAATGGTGTTCATGTGCTAGAAGAGCCTTGGAGTTAATTATATTCGGGGCCAGTCAGAGTGGGTGACTCTCAATAGCGGTCCTAGTGAGTTCTAAAGTTAAGAATGCAACGTGTAAGGGTTTTAGGCAACAATATGATTGAGAATCAAGCATTTACAAAGTAATTTCTGAGAAAAATGAGGATGGTTGGAATGTTCAATGATATGTTTCATCACGCAAGATAGTATTGGAAGAGTGAGAGAAATAAACTCCGGATTGTAGAAGGATTATCAGGAGGGTATGAGACAGGTTGCGGGATTTAGGCATGCATAGTCTCGTGAATCAAGGTCACTCGGGATGAGTGAGGGTTGAGCTTTCTATGACTTGAAGGAAGTTGCTATTATTCCTGAAGCAATTGAAGATAATTAAAAGTAAATAGATTGATTAGCCATGGTTGAAATGGCACATTTGCGGTAGTGATCAGTTCCTTTGATATGATTAAGTTATGCATGTGGTTTGTGCCGGTGTGCGGGGCTTGTCGGCCATCGTATTTCGTGTGGAAGCATTTGAATGCTATGGACTGTCAGGCGTAGGCAGATCCCGGAAGGGTTACAGTGGTATAAACTACTACTTAAGGATTTGCATGTTGGGTGGTTGTGAGAATTCACTCGTGTGTTGAGATGGTACTCCTGAATTGAGTTAAGTAAATGGTTTCTATATGATGAAGTGTTCACCCTATTGATGGTTCAACAATTATGATGGAATTCTTGGGCTACCTCATATTGGCATGTTAGGTGCGGTAAGCAGTATGTAACTAGGAGTAAGAATCGAGATTGCAGTTCGGTGTTAATAAGGATGTCATGAGCTCGGAAGAGCAAGAAAAAGGGATTTGAAAGTTCAAAGTAAGTTGGTGTTATCTTCAGTGTCACTTGAGATCGATATTCGGTGAAAGGGACTTTGTACCATGGTCATGGGTTCTTGATTTTCTTTGCAGCATTTGTGTGGTCGGTGGTTTGGATGGGCAGACTTGTTGCCTTGTGTGGAAGGTCGGGAAGGCATGACCGCGAAAAGATTGTATAAATGTGACATGTAGCCACTTGATGGATTGAAGATTTAGGCTGAGTATAAAGGAGTGCAATATTAGCTATTTGAGAATTTATGCGTGAGGGGCGTTCAGTTCATTTGGTTGTGGATTGTGGGATGTTTGTCCTGGCTATGATGGTTTTTCTCGCGTATTTTGAGAGAAAGTGGGTTAATATGAACCCAGGTGAGGCTATTAGCCTAGTTTGGTGCGAGCAAGGTAGACTCGATGTTTGTGGATAGATTTAAATATGATTATGGGCTCCGTACGATCTAGGCATGTTCATTTCAGTAGAGCGCTTTTTCATGGAAAAGTATTGGAATAGCAGATGTTGTTCCGTCCTCATCAAATTCATGTTATAATATGATTCTTCCGTGTGAGTTGTGAAACGACTTGATAATTTCTTATGAGTTGAGATCTCCGCGTAATAATGATGTTATATGAGCAGTATAGCTCTTGAGTTCCAGAGTGTATATATATATCGCACCTTAGGCGTGCTTGGGCTTTTGCACTTATCAGTCTCCCTACGATGGTATTATGCACTTAGCGTGCTTGTGACCAATATTCGGTAATGTGTAATAGTGAGCAGTTCAGCTCCGTGTATACTTCCTTATGTGAGTTTTATGATGGGATCGGGTGGCACGCCGCCACAGATATGTTATTTGGATCAGGTTGCACGCCGCAACTGTGTGATGATGAGAAGGGTTAATATATATTTATTTTTCTTATGTTTTACTTCCTATTTTCTGAGAAAAGTTCATATTAGTTGCGTGGGTTGAATAGTCCCTTCCTGAGTCATTTCTTATTTATCATGTTCGAGTTATGGCCTATTGGTGCGATGTGGTATCATGTGAGGTTGTTGGTCATGTTTGGGGTGATTTGTTGTCCGAGCAGTTCATACTGGGTGAGACGAGATTATCGGATCAGGGATCAGTGCGATAAGGTTATGTGAACTGTATATTAAAGACCAAATACCATTATTCAGGTTCATAATGAGGCGATGATTCTAGTCAAGATGGGATATTCAGTGATTTTTTAACTCTGCAGTTGGTTAGGAATTTTTACACCTCTCCTCCATTGTGATGGTATCGTCAGTATTATACCAGGATGTATGTATATATATCATGAGGGGCATTGGGAGAATCATATTCGTGGAATACTCGCTATTTAGGTTCAGAGGATGTCATTGTGGTCAGATGACGCGTTATGCAGTGCATGGTGCTGATTCAGCAAAAGTATGCAGTCATGTCCTGGTATATCAGGTGGTGGATGATACGATGTTTATGTATTGGAACTAGGTCTGGCAAGGAATTTCAAGTGTTGGAACTAGGTTATGCGCTTGTTATATGGATAAAAGAAGAAATCTTCAGATTTGATCAAGCTAATGTGCTCAACTGGGTTTTGGTAGCACGGGCAGGTGCACGAAGTGTTAAACAGTGATTTCAGATAACTCCAGAACAGTTCTTGGCACGTTCGAGAACGAACATCAGTTTAAGTGGGGGAGAATGTAACGACCCGACCGGTCGTTTTGAGCTCTAGCGCGTCGTTCAGCGGTTTGAATTCGTGAGCAACTCCATTTCAGGTACTATGACTTGTAGGTGTGGTCGGAATTGAATTTCGGAAAGTTTAGAGTTGATTTGGAAAGAAAATTCTCATTTCAGAAGCCTTAAGTTGGAAGAATCAACTAAGATTGGAATCTTGAGTAAACGAACTCCAAATTAGGATTTGAAGGTTCCTGTAGGTTCATACGATGATTTCAGACTTGGGCGTATGTCCGGATCGGGTTTTTGATAACCCGGGAGCGTTTCGATGCATATTGTGGAAGTTAGAATTTTAGAAGAATTTCATAGGTTTGGGCTTGTAGCGCATTTCAATGATGTTGATGTCCGTTTGGGATTCTGAGTCTGGAATAGATTCATATGGTGATTCTGGAGTTGGGAGCGCGATCGGAAGTGAATTTGGATGCCCGTAGGTTATTTTGGAGTCATTTGGCTAAAGATAGAAATTTAAAGGTTTTTGAGATATATGACCGGAAGTGGATGTTTTGATATCGAGGACGGAATGCGATTCTAGAAGTCGGAGCAGGTCCGTAATGTCGAATATGACTTGTGTGTAAAATTTGGGGTCAATCGGATGTGATTTGATAGGTTTCGGCATCAGATGTAGAAGTTGGCAATTTCTAAGTTCATAAAGTTGGGATTTGGGTGCCATTCGTGGTTTCGATGTTGTTTGATGTGACTTGAGGCCTCGAGCAAGTCCACATTATGTTTTGGAACAGGTTGGTATAATTGGACGGGGTCCCGGGGGCCTCGGGTGGATTCCGGGTGGTTAACAGATCAATATTTGAAGTTGAAGAAAGCTGAAGGTTGCTGTCATCTGGTGTGACCGCACCTGAGAGGATTTGGCCGCAGGTGCGGCTAAGGGCGCCGCAAGTGCGAAGTTGGGCTAGAGCCAAGGAGGCCGCATGTGTGGGAGATTTGGGCGCACCTTCGGAAGCGCAAGTGTGACAAGGGGACCGCAGATGCGGAAATAAGCCTGGGCAGATTGTTTTTAAGCGAGAATTTGGACATTTCTCCATCTATTTTCATATGTTATGAAGGAGATGATTTCGTCAAGGATCGCAAGGTAAGTAATTTCTTCACATTTTTGAATTAAATACAAGATTATTACATAGATTTGGTATGGAAAATTGAGGAAAATTTGGGAATGTTTAAAGAAACCTAGAAACTTGGTAAATTGGAATTTAGCCATGAATTAAGCATGAATATTTGAGTCAATTGTATAATTGAACTAGTAAAGCTATGGGTAGAATGTATCTTCGAGAAATTTCGGATTCCGGGCACGTGGGCCCGAGGGCATTTTGGTCATTTCACCAAGCGGAGTTGGGAAATTATATAATTTGGAATTGTCGCGAATATTAGAGTATATTTTCATTGGTTTGTCATTATTTGGATAGTTTCAGAGCGTTGTGCGACGTTTGGAGTCATCGGAAGGGCTTGGGGACCGGTTATGGAATTTCGGAGCAAGGTAAGTCTCCTTTCTAACTTCGTGAGGGGGAATTGTCCCCCTAGGTGAACTAATTAAGTATGTGTTACTATATGCGAGGGCTACGTACGCAAGAGGTGACGGGAGTCCGTGTGTAGCTACTATTATGCCATGTCCGGGTAGCCTAGGACCCACTAGCATGCCTTACCTGTTATACCTGTGATCTTGTCTGTGATATTAGACTGCCAATACAACCGAAATTGTAATTGAATGGCTAAGGAATATTAGAGTTTATTTTTCTAAACCATCTAAAAAGAGAATTAATTTCCTGCGCGGGCAATTGTATTTCTGGATAAGGTTGTGTTATCAAACATTATAAAAACTTGGCAAGTGAATTTCGAAAAAGAATTTAACACTATTTTATGGTTAAAAGAGAAATTTGTCATTTACTTGAGTTTTTGTTTTTCCGACGTATTCGGGGTGGACTGTTGATTGTGTCTGATTGCATGTGCCGCTTCGCAATTTACATTCCGCGAGCGGAGTGTTATTTCCCCCACTCTCATGGGAGCGGGCCGTACGCCACGACGGATTTAAATGCACTTTGGTACGGGCCGTTCGATCCTCGACAGTGCATAGACATGATTATTATATTGAGAGGTGCACTTATGGGACGGGCCGTTCGATCCTCGGCAGTGCACATAGAGGATTATTATATTGAGAGATGCACTTTTGGTACAGGCCGTTCGATCCTCGGCAGTGCATAGACATGAGTATTTTATTGAGAGGTGCACTTTTGGTACGGGCCGTTCAATCCTCGGCAGTGCACATAGTTGATTATTATGACGGCTCAGGCCGGTTGTACTTATCCCATATGCGCATGCTAAATTGTCAAATATTTTTTTATGATTTTTGAAGTGATAAGATATTTGGGGGAAAATAAAGAAGAAATTGTTGATTTATGATATTTGGGGGAAAACAAAGAGGAAATTGTCTATTCAAGATACTTGGGAAAAAATGAGAAAGTGGTAACTGTTTGTTTCCTTCCAGTATTTACTTGGATTTCAGCGCCTTATATATATGCTGTTTTACTACCTTTATATGCCTATCGTGTTCATCTTATACTGTTAATTAATTTGTTGGCCCTTAGTGAGTGTCTAATTCGACCTCTTGTCATTACCTCTATGAGGTTATGCGGACGACTTACTTAGTACACGTTATTTTTCTACTCATGCTACACCTCCTGTGCATTTTATTGTACAGGTACTTTCATAGCAATGCGGAGGATTCGAAGACTTAGGCAAGCTGCATCATCCGGAGGCGATCCGTAGCTGACAGAGTCTCCCTCGTACACTATTTATTTTCATTTTAAATTCCTTGTCCAACTTGTATTTTGGACAAGCTTTGTAATGATTGTATAATTTCTTAGAAATTGCTCATGTACTTGTGACACCGGGTTCTGGGATGTGTTGGGATATATTTGTTAAAGTGTAATATTCAAACTATTGTTTTACTTGGCAGATTTTATTTTTTTAACATGTAATAACGTGAAACGAAATGATTTTCATAAATGATAAGCAGGAATTTAGTTCGTCTAATCAATAATTTGGCTTGCCTGACAATGATGTCCGGTGCCATCACGACCTTAGGGATTTTGGGTCGTGACAACATGGTTGTTTGGATCTTCGTTTATCTTTCCTCTGAAGACACATCCGTTTTGAAGAGTATGGAGCAACCCTTGCTTCAATTTGAAATTATTGGTTGCAACTGGAGGTGGTCTGATACTTGACAATCCTTGGTTGTAGACCGGTCTAGAGTAATCACCAAGTGGTGTCCCATCACCGTGAGCTATGTTTCCGAATTGGCCTTCCCCCAAAGGTTGATTTTGATTAAGTCTGTGACCCCTCTCTTCTTCATAAATGCGTTGTGCATCTCTAATCGTTGCTTCTTCAGCATCCCCTGTAGCTTTCTCTCGTTGTTGGGCTGCCTCTCTCGCAACCAAATCCACATTATCATCACGGTTGCCAACCATATCTTTGGTTGAGGATTTCCCAAACTTTTATAACGTCTCAGTGAGATTTCTTTCCTTCCTCAATTATCGTAGTGTTTTTTCAATTTTCGCCTCGTATGGTAGAAATTCCTTCCCAGATGATCAGTTCATGCACTAATATAACATGTAGCCCGCACACAGTCAAAGAAGACCTACCGTAAAAAGGGAAAAATAAAATAAAAAATAATAAAAATAAAACTTCTGAATTAACACTACAAACTATTTCAACACTATTGATTTTAAATCCCCGACAACGACTCCGAAATTTGACGAACTTAAAACACACACCTAAATATGCTCGCTAGTCAAATATAGTATAGTATAGTATTGTATCCATAAGAATTAGAGTTAAACAATATTTTCGTAGTTTCTAGATTGATTGCTATATAGGAGAATCAACAATCGAGATTTACATGATTAGTAACTAAAATTAATTAAGAATCTAAAGCTAACTGACTAATGACAATTGAACAAAAGTAAGCAGGGAAAATATCAATGGGAGAAAATAGGGGTTGATTGGATAGGTGCAAGAGAATTGTTTGGGATTTAATCTAGTTAATTCAATTCTAATGTTGAAGTGAATCTCTCGAGTTCACTCAATTATTAGTTCAAGCATTTAGTAGAAACTCCTCTCTCGATTAAGTGGCAGCCTCACAGTATGAACCAATTTAAGCTCGGTGAAGATATGCAAGAATTCGAGTGGATTGGTCTTTAGGATAACCTCTTTTGATTATACTCCTAACTAGGTATAAACAATAATTCAACTAGGCTCTTTCAATTACTAAGGAGAATCAATGAATTCAACCAACAAGATAATGCAAAAACATCAGAAGTTATGCCTCTCTCGATTACGTGAACATGTGAATATAGATGCAACAATTGAAACACCCAAAATGATTCAATACATAAAAACTAGAGTTAATATCCACAAACAAATATCAATACATCAAATCAATCAACCCTAAAGTGAATCCATAAATATGGAATAATTCATCACAAATATAAAGAAAAGCATAAAACGATCCAAACTCTTGTCTTGAGTGAGAATTGAATGATGAATTCCTCGTGATTTCAATTCTCCACCTCCTCCTTAGAATCATTAGGTCTTAGATGTGTTAAAAGTCCCAAATATAATATTTTCCATGTATTTATTCCAATTTGGGTAGGGCCCACACGAAAATACCTTCTCTTGTGCGAAATATGAAAATACTCTATAAAAATTGCACAGGCGCGCTGCACAGGGCGACCCTCCATGCGTGGAATTAGTGGGGAAATCTATAGAGTTGAAATCTGTCAAGCTACATGATTTTGTATAGGCGCGACATGCCAGGTGCCGCCCCACGCGCTGCGGTTGTACACGTTTCTCAGAGTCTGACTTTTTGTTCGATTTTGATATCTAGACTTGGTCCTCTAACCCCGAACATGATCCCAGCATAATACCTTGGGATTTTACTCAGACTTCAAAGCTTCAAATCACTCTAATTAGCTCCATAACCTTTACATTGCTCGTAATCCTCCTACAAGGCATAAAATACACAATTAGTGCAAAATACTAATGATTAAAGCTCAAACTCTATCAAAGTGTTGTAAATTAGAGTTCAATAAGAGAATAAAACATAAGATTATATCCTACCATCACTTAAGACCCATGAGAAGAATTGTATGGTCCACGAATTGGAATTGGCAACTATTGTTCATGTATAAAAGATTTATACTATTTGTATTGTTCCCATATGAGGTCTATACCGACCACCAGAGTCTCCAGCATTTTCTCAAGCAGAAAGATCTTAACTTGCAGTAGAAGATATGATTAGAGTTTCTTAAATGCTATGATATCACCATTTTGTATCATCTCGGGAAGGCCAATATGGTGGTCGATTCCTTGAATCAAAAGGCGGAGAGCTTATGCAGTTTATCATATCTACTGCTAGCAGAGAGGACACTAGCCCTAGATGTTCAGTCTTTGGCCAACCAGTTTGTTAGATTGGATGTTTTGAAGCCTTGTCAGGTTCTTGCTAGCATGGTTTTGCGGTCTTTGTTATATGATAGTATGAGAGAGCGTCATTATGGGACCCACATTTTCTTGCCCTTAAGAACATGGTACAACACGGTGGTGCCAAAGAGGTTTCTATTGGAGATGACTGGGTGTTGTGGATGCAGGGGCGATTATGTATGCCCAATACGGATGGGTTGCGTGAGATGATCCTTAAGAAGGCCCACAGTTCACGGTACTCCATTAATCTTGGTGCCGCTAAGATGTATCAAGATTTAAGGCAACACTATTTGTGGAGAAGAATGAAGAAAGACATAGTGGAGTATGTAGCTCAGTGCCTAAATTGTCGGCAATTGAAGTATGAGCATCAGTGGCCAAGCGGTTTGCTTCAGAGACTTAAGATTCCCGAGTGAAAATGGGAGCGTGTTACCATGGACTTTGTTGTTGAGTCCCCATGGACTCAGAGGAAATTTGATGTGGTATAGATGATTGTGGACAGGTTGACCAAGTCGAAAAATTTCATTCCGGTAGTGACTACCTATTCTTCAAAGCAACTGGCTTAGATCCATATCTATGAGATTTTTTGACATCATGATGTGCCGGTATCCATTATCTCTAACCGGGGCACGTAGTTCACATTGCATTTCTGGAGAGTTGTGATCGTGAGTTAGGCACACAAGTTGAGTTGAGTATAACATTTCACGGCCAGAAAAATAGACAGTCCGAGCGCACTATTGAGATATTAGAGGATATGATTCGTGCATGTGTTATGGGATTTGGGGGTTATTGCGTTCAGTTTTTGCCACTTGTAGAGTTTTCCTACAACAACAACTACCAATCAAGTATTCAGATGGCTCCTTATGAGGCTCTATATGGGATACTGTGTCATTCCCCGGTTGGTTGGTTTGTGCCGGGAGAGGCTAAGTTATTAGGCACATATTTGGTCGAGATGCCTTGAAGAAGGTCAAGTTGATCCAGGATCAGCTTCATACAGCCTAATCTAGACATAAGAGTTATGCCGACCGAAAGGTTTGTGATGTAGCATATATGGTTGGAGAGCGGGTTTTGCTCCGGGTTTTACCCGTGAAGGGTGTGATGAGGTTCGAGAAAAAGGAAAAGTATAGCCCTAGGTATATTGGACCTTTTGAGACCCTTGAGAGGATTGGTGAAGTGGCCTGCAAGGTTGCATAACCACCCAGATTATCTGGGGTTTATCCAGTGTTCCATGTTTCTATGCTCCGAAAGTATTATGGTGTTGCGTCTCATGTTTTAGACTTCAGCTTAGTCCAATTCGATAAGTATTTGACTTATATTGAGGAGCCGGTGGCTATCTTGGACAAATAGGTCAGGAAGTTGAGATCAAAGGACATTGCTTCAGTGGAGGTTCAACGTAAGGGTCATTCGGCCAAGGAGGAAACTTAGGAGACCGAGCACGACATGCGGAGTCATTATCGTCATCTATTCATCACTTCGGTTATGTCCTTATGCACGTTTAAGGACGAAAGTTTATTTTAAGAAGGGGAGAATGTAACAATGACAGATCGTGTGTAATTGCGCACCCTTTTCCTTTTTGATACTTCACACATGTGTGTTTATGATTTTATGACTTACGGGGTTGATTAGTTTCGTTCGTGGAAGATTTTGGGTTGATTTGAACCCTTTAATTCTTAACTCAGAAGCTTAAGTTACAAATGTTGACCAAACTTTGACTTTTATGAAAACGACCTAGGAACTGTGTTTTGACGGCTCCGATAGCTTTGTATCTAGATTTTTTACTTAGGCGTATGCCCGGAATTAAATTTGGAAGTTCGTAGGTTGATTTGTGTTGTTTTGCCAAAATTTGGAAATTTGAAGTTGAAAAGTTTGAAAGTAGGTTGAGTTCTAGTTCTTGAGTTCGGAATTTGATTTTGAGACTCGAAATAGGTACGTTATGCTATTTAGGACTTGTCTGCAAAATATTGTATCGTTTGGAGTTGATTTGACATGATTCAGACATTTAGTGGTAATCCGAGAGATTCTTGAAATTTACTTTGAAATTCATGCGCTTTAGTGTTCGATTTATAGTTCTAGATGCTATTTTTGTGTTTTTATCAAGGGGGCGTGTTCGTATGATGATTTTAGTCTTGTGTGAACGTTTGTCTTGGAGACCCTAAGGCTTAGATGAGTTTCGACATGATTCAGAATGGATTGAATTGAAAATGAATTGTTGGTGTTGCTGGAGCTTTGTTATCGCAATTGCGAGCACCAGCTTCGCAATTGCGAAGGTTATAGTGGAGGATCTGATGTCGCAAGTGCGACTTCCCCTTCACATTTTCGAAGCCAGCAGGTCTGAAAAGGCTAGTTCACAATTGTGATCATTTGGTCGCATTTGCGATATTGGCTAGCTTCCCAATCACGACATATATTAAGGTTGTCAGGGTTCGCATTAGCTTCCCAATCACGACTTATATTAAGGTTGTCAGGGTTCGCAAATGCGACCCCTGATTCGCAATTGCGAGGTTTCGCAAATTGCACACCCTCTGTCGCAAATGCGACATCTGCAGCTGGGAGACGAGATTTTCGACATATTCTCTCATTTTAGAACCCTAGACTTGGTAAGAGGCAATTTATGGAGGAGATTTTAATCTATAAACTTTGGGTAATTGATTCAAATTTATTTCCATATATATCTGACAATATATCTTAGATTTTAACATCAAAATCATGTTAATCAAAGTGAGTACTTGTGAAACTTTATCAAGGTTTTGAAAATAAGAATTTGAGTTTTGAGAGTCGATTTGGACTCAGATTTTGAAACTAATCACATATATAAACTCGTGGGGTAATGGATAGTCAAAATCTACCCTTGGACTCGAGTTTTGACCGGGCGGGCCCTGAGTTGACTTTTGTTGACTTTCTGGGAAAATTATAAAGATCATAGCTTTATCTATTGTAATCGATTTCCCTTGCATTGTTTGATGATATTAAGTCGATTTTGCTTAGATTTGAGCCGTATGAAGGAAAATTTTAGGGGAAAAGCTATTTTCGAGGGTTGAATTGGCCTAGTTGAGATAAGTATCCTTCTTAACTTTGTGTGGGGGAACTACCCCTTAGGATTTGGATTGATTGTAACATTCGTGCTATGTGAAAGCCGTGTATGTAAGGTGACGAGTGGGTACGCGAGTTATATGTGGTATTTCATCTGTTTAGGCTACTTAGGATATTTTCATACTTTAATTGAATTGTCATATCATGTTCTAAATTTCCATAGTCAATCTACTCTTACTTGTGTTAATCTATTTTACATGCCTTAAATGACCTTGTTAACACTTGTTCTACATCTTACTTGATATTTCGCTCTCATGCTTTAGTTGAACATGTTGTCTCTTCCATTGTTGATTTATCACTATTTGAAGTTATTGTTACATGTTATCTCCTTCATTGTTCATTATCATTATTTGAAGTCATTGTTACATGTTATCCCTTTTATTGTTGATTCTCCTTATTTGAAGTCATCATTACATGTTATCTCTTCCATTGTGAGTTATTCTTATTTAGGATCTTGGTTACACATTATCTTTCTCATTGTTGAGTTATTGGTGTTGAATTTGTGAAAGTCGTTATCACGTTCAGGCGAAGTTATTTATTGTTGAGATATCCTTCTTGTTGAGAAATTTACGTTCATTGTTATTGTTGATATTCTTGTACACATTATGATTGAGCCATGGGCTATCGTTATGGAAACATTGATATTGTTGATTATTGGCAAGTTGTAGCATATGGGAACTTGTGGTGAGAGTTGTTATTGTGATGTGTTATTAATGTGCATGTGGCAGTATAAGGATATGGGTAAATGTGCATGCGGCGGCATAAGGTGGGACTTATGTGCGTGTTACTTGTAAGGTAATTTCTTGAAGCCATGTGGCGTCATAAGATGGGCTAAAGTGCATGTAGCTATTTCGGAAAAAAATGTTTTTCATAACTTTTTAAATGTAAGGCTCACGCAACGGTATAAGGAAAGATTATATTTGAAATTGAGAAATATTGTATACGAGGTGGCTCCTCGGTTGTAATTCTTGTTGTATACGAGGCGGTACCTCGGTTGTGATTCTTGTTGTGTATGAGGCGGTACCTCATTTTGTAATTCTTGTTGTTTATATCATGTAATAAAGAGTTATTGGTGAAACACTTCTTGTTTGCTTTTACTCTTCTTGTCTTATCAGTTTCTAGCCGTATTTGACCATTGAGGTTCATTTTAAATTGCTTCGCTTAAGCTATCTTGATAAAGGGTGAAAAGTGCATGTTTTCAGTGTGTTTGATAATTAATTCTTGTGTGAGTTACGGGAGTTCACACCGCTTTTAAAGTGAAAATATGCTCGTTATATGTTTCTTATGTGTAGGAATAGACTTGTGCGGAAAATGATCAAATGGGAGAAAAATTGGTGAAAAAGAGCTGAAGAGAAAAGTCCTAGACAGTGAAGCGAGGTTCACTTCTCCAGACCAGGACCAGAGCAGAAGAAACCAGAAAAGTCACGGACAATGAAGCGAGGGTCACTTCGCCAGACCGGGACCGAAGCAGAAAAATATCATCTTTTTCAATCCGAATTAGGAAAAGCCAATTTAGGTCCAACTAACCCTAAACCCTAAACCATATAAATATTATAGTTAGCCACTTTTTAAAGGGGAAAAAGACCTTGGGGAGGTAAGAACACACTTGGAAGCAGAGAAAATCCATAACAGAGTTCGAAAACCGTGGAATTCATCTTGAGTTCTTCCTTTTCCCTTCTATTATTGATTTTTATGTATTCTTGGGAATTAATTGAGATTGCTACCATGACTATGCGTGGCTAAACTCATTTATTCTAGGGTTATGGTTTTACATGAATATTGATATTCGGAGATTGATTTGATGAATTAATTTATCATGTTGGGTTGCTTATTTATATCCTGAGCCTAATTATGTTACTGTCTAGCTAACAGTAAAATACTATATATGAATCTTCAGTTGAACTTGAAAGAGGTAATTCTTGATTGCAATAGGATTGAATAGAGTGCGATCTTGAACCTAGTGATTGGGGAAAATACAGACAGAAATATACATATTTGCCGTACTTAGCCAATTGTGCAAGAGATCATTATTGTGTTATCTTTATCTATAATCTCATTGAAATATAGGGTTTAGAATAAATTGAATAGGTGAGTAGAAGTTGTCGAATTTCTACGAGTATTATTGTCATTGCAGGTTAATAACCCAGATAAATCAATAAGTGAAGTTAATTGAAGAATTCGACAGGATTGTTACATAACCATAACCCTGAAATATTATTTCTCATTGAATTATACCCTTCGTGTTAAGTGTGCTAGTTAATTAGTTATTCTCTTAATCGTAATTTTAGTTGATAGAATTAATCAAAAAAAAATCACCTTGAAATTGTTTTTGACTCGATAAATCAGAAATTGCTTGATTTAGTTGATAATTGATCACAAGTCCTCGTGGGAACGATACTCTACTCACTCTTTATTACTTGATTGCCCGCATATACTTGCATGTGCAATTTGGGGCAATAAGTTTTTGGCATCATTTTCGAGGACTTAGAAATTAATTACTTTATTACATTAAGCTTTTACTACTCATCAAATTTTTTTTATTGTTTTTCTTGTTTTTGGTTGGGTGTTTGATCTCAAGTAATTTTCTTGAATGCGATGGTTTAGAAGCCTGGATTGACTACCGGATTATGACCCAGAACCTGAGAGAGCTTAAGTAGAAGGTTGAGAGAAGCTCGAGAAGTAAACAATCTATAAGCTCTCATTCAACTTCCTAAGGAAATGGCGGAAGAACACCCATTGGCGGTACAAGCGGTGGCTATGCCTAGCATTGCTAATGTCACCTCAAGTATCGTTAAGCCTAGGATTACTGGGAATTTTGAGATTAATCAGAGCATGATCCAGCTACTTCACACAAATGGACAGTTCATGAGACAACCACACGAAGACCCCCAACAAAATATTCTGAATTTTCTTGAGATTAGTGATACTTATATAACTAACGGGGTCCCATCTAATTATGTCAGGCTCACCTTGTTCCCTTTTTCTCTATTGGGAGAGGCAAAGAGATGGATGAAGTGAATCAATTTATGCAGCATGGGATCAATTCAAAGGACCACTAAGAGACTGTCCACACCATAACCAGACCAACGAGGTATTGGGTCACACTTTAATCAAAGGTCTTCACCCTGAAACAACGCAGCAGCTAGTGGTCAAGTATTGGAAAAGAGCTTTTATGAAATTTATGCATTGTTGAACAAGTTGTCCAAAAGCAATCCAGATTGGCAAGGGGAAGTAGGTAGACACACAGTCCAGAAAGCTGTCGGAATTGGATGTTGTATCAACATTATCTGCACATGTAGCATCTTTAGCGAATCAAATCAGCAAGATGAATGTGGTTCAGAACCAACAACAGTTCCAACCAGTGCAATAGGTTCAACCAGTACAACAAGTGCATGTGTTCTGTGAAGTCTGTGGTGAGGGGCATATTAGTGATGTATGTCCAGTGAATCCAGAATCTGCTTACTTTGTGGGGAGTGAAAATAGAGGCCAAGATAAACAGAATCAGTATGGTAATACTAATAATCCAAATTGGGGGAACCACCCAAATTTTTCATAGGGTGAAAATCAGGGTAATCAGAATCAGTTCAAACCACAAGGTCAATATCAATAGTTTCTCCCACCACAAGCAGATCAGTCCGAAAATCCGATGGGTAATATTGAGGAGATGCTCAAGAAGATTATGGATGATAATCAGAATCAAGCTACTACTATTTGAAATTTAGAGCGACAGATGGGGCAACTTGTCAGTTCCTAGAACACCAGACTAGCGGGAGCATTACCTAGCGACAATAAGGCTAATCCTAAGGCCCTTATTAATGTTGTTTCATTGACAAATGGTAGAGAATTATAAGAAGTCCTATCGAAGAAAAGAAAGCAAGTGACGTTTAGTGAAGAATATCCCACCATAGAAGTCGAATAGGAAAATGCAAAGGAGTTAGGGAAGCCAATTGAAGAAGTCATGGCAAAGCAACCACAACCAACAGTTGCGAAGCCACCACCTCCATTCCCTCAGAGGTTGCAGAAAGTGATAGATAATGCACCATACAAGAAGTTCCTTGATATTTTGAAACAAGTGCAGATTAATATTCCATTGGTGGACATTTTACAAGAAGTGCCAAAGTATGCAAAGTACATCAAGGAAATTGTTGCAAACAAGAGCAAACTAACTGAGTTCGAGACAGTTGCACTCATTGAGGAGTGTATTTATAGAATTCAGAATAAGTTGCCTCTTAAATTGAAGGACCCATGATGCTTCACAATTCAAATTTCAATTGGTAAACATGTGGTTGGGCGAGCATTGTGTAATCTTGGGGCGAGCATAAACATGATGCGATTGTCTGTGTTTTGACAACTAGGGTTGGGAGATCCTCGACCAACTATGGTGGTATTGCAATTGGCAGATAGATCATTAGCCAACCTCAATGGCGTCATTGAAGATGTGCTGGCTCAAGTGAACACATTCATATTCCCAGTTGATTTTGTCATTCTGGATTATGAGCCTGATCAGGAAGTCCCATTTATTTTGGGACGACCATTTCTAGCCATGGGTCGTGCAATTATTGACGTATGTGAAGGAAAAATAACCATGAGAGTGGGCGACAAAGTGGAGGTCTTAAATGTACACCGAGCACTTAAATTGCCAGCACACTATGAAGATTTGGCCATGATCATAATTGTGGATGATGAATTGGCAGGCACAACACCATTCTTGGTATTTGAAGATCCTTTGGTAAGAGCTTAATTGACGAAGAAGAAGAGGAGGATGGGCTGGTGGAAGAAATTGTACATATCTTGAACATGACATGGCAGTATGTTAACGGGTTCAAGAGATTTGAGGAAATCGACAGGCCATTGACATTGACACCACCTAAACCATCGATTGAGGAGGCTCCACAGATGGAGCTCAAGCCTTTACCTTCTCATATGTGATATGTGTACTTAGGTGTTTCAGAATCCTTACATGTGATCATCTCATCTTCCTTATCATACGTGCGATATGACAAGTTGCTACGGGTTCTAAGGGAACACAAGGGGTCATTGGTTGGACTATTGCCGATATCAAGGGAACTAGTCCATCATTTTGCATGCATAAATGTTCCTGGAGGATGGACACAGACCAAGTGTGGAGAAGCAAACACGATTGAATCCTATTATGAAAGAGGTGGGAAAAAAAGAGATTATCAAATGGCTGGATGGGGGTCATATTTTCTATTTCTGATAGCAATTGGGTGAGCCCTGTGCAGTGCGTGCTGAAAAAGGGAGGCATGACAATTGTGGAAAATGAGCAAAATGAGTTGATACATATTAGAACGGTGACGGGCTGGAGGGTATGCATTGATTACATGAAACTCAACAAGGCTACGCACAAGGACCACTTCCCTCTATTTCTCATTGATCAAATGTTGGACCGACTGGCTGGGCATGAATATTATTGTTTTCTTGATGGTTACTCCAGTAACAACCAGATAGTGATAGCACCAAAAGACTAGGAAAATACTACATTACTTGCCCCTATGGAACCTTCGACTTTATAAGGATTCCATCCGGGTTATGCAATGCACCAATGACTTTTCAAAAGTGTATGATGGCCATCTTCACCGACATGGTGAAGAAATTTTTAGAGGTGTTCATGGATGATTTTTCAGTCTTTGGGTTGTCGTATGATAATTGTCTGAAGAACTTGGAGTTGGTCCTAGCACACTGTGAGGAAACTATCATGGTGCTTAATTGGGAGAAGTGCCATTTTATGTTTCAAGAAGGTATTGTATTGGGACATCGAGTGTCCAAGAAAGGAATTGAAGTCGACAACGCCAAGGTGGAGGCAGTGGAAAGACTACCACCACCCATCTCTGTTAAGGGAATCCACAACTTCTTGGGTCATGCATGTTTTATAGATGTTTCATTATTGATTTTTTCAAAAATTGCTAATCCCTCGTGCAAGTTGCTAGAAAAAGGATGACGCATTAAAGTTTGATGATGCCTGCCTGAAGGCATTTGAGGAGCTGAAATTTAAGTTAGTGTCACCGCCAATCATTATCGCACATAACTCTATAATATTGAGCTGAAATTGTAGGTTGCTAATCGCACTTGACTGGAGTCTGCCCTTTGAGTTGATGTGTGATGCGAGTGACATAGCAAGGGTTGTGCTTGGACAGAGGAAGAACAAATTGTTTCATTCTATCTACTATTCCAGAAAAACCCTAATTGAGGCACAAGTCAATTACACCACGATGGAAAAATAAATATTGGCAGTTGCCTATGCTTTTGACAAGTTTCGGTCCTACTTAGTAGGAACACATGTGATCGTGTACATGGATGATGCATCGATCAATTATTTAATCTAAAAAAAGATGCTAAGACGAGACTGATTAGATATGTACTTTTTTGCAAGAATTTAACTTGGTAATCTGTGATCGGAAGGGCACAGAGAATCAGATGGCTGACCACTTGTCAAGGCTATAAAATCATGAGCATGTGGATAAAGGAGGGGTGATTAAGGAGACATTCCCAGATGAGCAACTCTTTGCATTCACACATGATCCGCCACCATGGTATGCATATTGTGTAAATTTCATAGTGAGAGGAGTACTTCCTCCAGAAATGTCACCTGAAAGGAGGAAGCGGTTCCTACATGACATAAATGACTATTTTTTATATGAGCCATTCTTGTATCGGCAATATGCTGAACAACTGATGAGGAGATGCATTCTGGAGACGGAGGTGGGGCAAATTTTGTACGATTGTCACTGATCACCTTATGGTGGACATCATGGTGGTGATATAACAACTGCAAAAGTTCTGTAGTTTGGAGTCTATTGGCCGACTCCGTTTAAAGATGCTCATTCATTTGTGAAGAAGTGTGATCGGTGTCAAGATTTGGGACAATCACTAGAAAAAATGAGATGCCGCTCATGAACATTCTTGAGGTGGAGATTTTCGATGTTTGGGGGATCAATTTTATGGCACCAATACTATCATCTAGAGGGAACAAATACATCTTGTTAGCAATAGACTATGTGTCTAAGTGGGTGGAGGCCATTGCAGTAACTGCTAGTGATGCGAATGTGGTAGCTAATTTTTTCAAGAAGAATATTTTTACATGTTTCGTTTTTCGAGCTCTAGTAAGTGATGAAGGTACACATGTGATGACCCAAAGGGTCATCTTATGAATTAAAATCCTATTTCGGGCTCATTAGCTTTAAAAAGATTAACTTTTAATTACCTCAGTTTGCGTGCACAGTCCGGGTGCGAAACCATAAAGCTTTTATGTGAAAATATATGAAATAATAAATTTTGAGAGTTAAATTTGATTTTAATCGACTTTGGTCAACATTTTGAGTAAACAAACCCGGATCTGTGTTCCGCCGATCTCGGGAGGTCCGGAGTAAAATATGGGACTTGGGCGTATGCCCGAAATGGAATTCTGAGGTCCCTAGCCTTAGAAATCAAATTCTGAAGAAAATTATTTTGCTGGATTATCAAGGAAATAAAGAAATGAACTAATGTGTGAAATCGTTGGCATCAAGACCGTATTTTAGTTACGGAGCCCGGTACAAGTTTGTTTTGATATTTAAGTCTTATCCTTGAAATTTGGTGAGAATTAGAGTTGATTTGACGTGATTCAGACGTCCAATTGAGAAATTGTGAAGATGAAGTGTTCTTGAGGAAAATCATGAGTTTGAGGTTAAATTCGTAGTTCTTGATGTTATTTTGATGATTGATCGCACGAGCAAGTTCGTATGATGTTTCTAGACTTGCGTGTATGTTTGTTATGGAGTTCTGAGGGCTCTCGTGAGTTTTGGATAGGCCACGGAGTGATTAGAACTTAAGAAAAACTCAGTTGTGCATCTGGTGTTTTGCACAGGCCTCTGATCTCGCATTTGTAAGATCAGGCTTCACAAATGCGAAGTCTTCCGGCCTGGGAAATGTGACTATATTGTCGCAAATGTGAAGAAGACCTGGGAAGGCCAACCTCGCAAATGCGAACCTTTGACCGAAATTGCGAAGGACCCAGATGTCGCAAATGCGACATATATGTCGCAATGCGAAGGCAACAGGATTTCAAAGGGTTCGCAATTGCGAACTCCTGATCGCAATTGCGATAACTGTAGCCTGTTAAGTCAAATTTTAGACGGGATTTTCACCCATTTTTCAATTCTCTCAAACCTTAAACATCCATAGGCGATTTTCCAAAGACCCAAACTTCTCCAAATCATTGGTAAGTGATCTCTAACTAATTCCTTTCAATCCTTAACAAATTTTTACAAGCTTTCATCATAGAATCTAGAAATTTCATGGTTAAAATTGGGATTTTTGGGTAGAACTTAGGAATTTCGAAATTTGGGAGTTTAGACATCGAATTTAGGTCGGATTCCAAAACTAATTGTATATACGGGCTCGGAATCGATCCCGACCCTGGTTTGAGTAAACGACCTCTGAATCAGGATTTGAAGGTTCCTACAGGTTCGTATGATGATTTCGGACTTAGGCGTATGTCCGGATCGGGTTTTGGATAACCCGGGAGCGTTTCGATGCATATTGTGGAAGTCAACATTTTTGAAAAAGTTTCCAAAGTTTGGATTGAAGCATTTCAGTGATGTTGATGTCCGTTTGGGATTCCGAGTCAAGGAATATCTTTGCATGGTGATTTTGGAGTTGGGAGCGCGATCAGAAGTTAATTTGGATGTCCATAGGTCATTTTGAAGCCATTTGGCTAAAGATAGAAATTTGAAGGTTTTGAGAAATCCGATCGGAAGTGAAAATTTTGATAAAGGGGTCGGAATGTGATTTCGGAAGTTGGAGAAGGTTAAATTTGTCGAATATGACTTGTGTGCTAAATTTGAGGTCAATCGGACGTGATTTGATAGGTTTCGGCATCGAATGTGGAAGTTTGAAAGTTCTAAGTTCATTAAGCTTGAATCGGCTGCGATTCATGATTTCGATATTGTTGGAGGTTATTTCAAGGCTCGAATAAGTCCGTGCGAGGTTATAGGACTGATTCGTGGGATTGGATGGGGTCCCGAGGGCCTCGGGTGCGTTTCGGGGTGAATTCAGACCATTTTTCTCTGTTTTGCTGTTGCTGTCTTCTGTTGTATCTGGTGTGCTATGCGATCGCGGTCCCTTGTGTACGATCGCAATAAAGGAAATTTGAGGGGCTGGAATTTTTTCTTGTGCAATCGCAGTGGTGGTTGTGCGATCACACAGAAGGAAAATAATTGAGGTGCAGGTAATTGCCCTGTGCGACCGCAGGGGTGGTGGTGCGATTGCACAAGGGTGCGTTTGAGACATCTGGAGCTTGGCCTGTGCGAACGCGGGAGATGTGATGCAAACGCACAGGAGGAAATCTGGGGGCAGCATAGTTGGCCTATGAGATCGCAGAGCTTTTCATGCAATTGCATTGAGGGTTTTTCTTGGCAGTGTATTAAAAACAAAATTTTGGCCATTTCCTCATTCTTTCTCATGGTTGGGGCGATTTTGGAGGATTTCAAAGGGGTATTTTCATCAAGCATCAATATGTAAGTGATTCCTTCATGTTTTTAAGTTAAATACAAGATTATATGCATGGATTAGACATGGAGATTAGTAGGAAAATTGGGATTTTTGAGGTAAGACCTAGAAATGGTAATTTGGATTTTTAGCCCCGAATTTGAGATGTAGAGTAAAATGTATATTTGAGTTAATAAGGCTATGGGTAGAATATATCTTCGAGAAATTTCGGATTCCGGGCACGTGGGCCCGAGGGCATTTTGGTCATTTCACTAAGTGGGGTTGGGAAATTATATAATTTGGTATTATTGCAAATATGAGAGTATATTTTCATTGGTTTGCCGTTATTTGGATAGTTTTGGGGCGTTGTGCATCCGTTGGAGTCGTCGGAAGGGCTTGGAAGCCGGTTATGAAATTTCGGAGCGAGGTAAGTCTGCTTTCTAACTTTGTGAGGTGAATTGTCCCCCTAGGTGAATTAATTATGTACTATTATATTCGAGGGTTACGTACGCACGAGGTGACAGGGGTCCATGCGTAGCTACTATTATGCCATGTCCGGATAGTCTAGGACCCACTAGCATGCCTTACATATTGTACCTGTAATCCTGCCTGTAATACTAAACTACTAATATAATCGAAATCGTAAATGAATACCTAAAGAAGACTAGAGTTCATTTTCCTAATCATCTAGAAAGAGAATTGATTCCTCTGTGGATAATTGTGTACCTGGTAGAGTTGTATTATGGAATATCATTAAACTTGGAAGATGAGTTTCAAAATAAAGATTTAAAATCTATATTACATATTCCTTTAAGAAGAATTTTACCACTTTCCTGAGAAAAACTGCTTCTTGATAAAAATACAGATTTTTTATGTGGATATGTGTACATATGAGCACCTGAGTCGCAGGTATGATTCGCGAGCAGGCTAGCCTTATTATTTGTATCTATAAATGCGTCGCAGGTATGATTCGCGAGCAGGCTAGCCTTATTATTTGTATCTATAAATGCGTCGCATGATCGATTCGCGAGCAGGGCAGATAGATGCATCTATGGTTCGAGTCGTTTGACCCTCGGCAGTGCACAATTTATTATTGTTAGTCCGCGTCGTTCGGCCCTCGGCATTGCTTGCGCATGATATTTACTGCGTAATTGCTATGAAATTTCCTGATTACTGGCCTGGAATTTTAAGTTGCCAACTAAAATGATAGAGATTTAAGTTATTAAAGATTTTTGGAAGAAGTTGTTCCTTCCTGTTGATTAAATTGTTAGTTGATTTAATAACCCATGATGATTAACTATTATTAATATGACGAAGGATTAAAGTGTTAAATGTGGAAAGAGTTGATAATAATTATTCTTGATTTTAATAAATTGCCTAGGATTTTCATGCTTAGTGTCACACTTAAATATTCTAAATTGACCTTTAGCAAGTGTCTAATTTGACCTCTCGTCACTACCTCTCTGAGGTTAGGCGGGCGACATACTGAGTACACGTTGTTTTTGTACTCATGCTACACTTGCTGTGCATTTTATTGCACAGGTATTTTCGTAGCACTGTGGAGGATTCGGATACTTAGGTGAGCTGCATCATTGATGCGAGACTAGAATTCATAGTTTAACATGTTATATGCCTTACATTTTATGCGCATTAATGATAAAAATACACTTTTTATGTGCTTAATGGAGTTTATTTCAAGTGTAGGTGAATTGGAGATGAAAACCGAGCTAAATGGATGCTAATACGTCAAAAATATGCTTGAGAGGCGAAGAGGGAACACCCTGGCCTTATCCAGGCGTTTGCCTCCTAAAGCCAGGTTGGCCCTGGCGTTAGGGGGGCGTTTGCCTCCTAAAGCCAGGCCGGCCCTGGCGTTAGGGGGGCGTTTGGCCCCAAACGCCTGGTTCCCTGGTTCCGGTCAATTCCGAGTTTTGACGAGTTTAAGTGTTTGCCAGGTGGAATAGAAGTCTCCTACACGTTTAGGGTTTGTCCTAAACATATAAATAGACTCCTAAAACACAACTAAAGGGAGATGCGAAGAGGAGAGAAGGGATTCGAACGGCAAGACATCGATTTGTACAGATTTTCTTCATTACTTTGTAGTTTAATTATGCAAGTTATTTTAGATTTTATTCTTATGAACTTGTTTAGCTAACTTCTTTAATCTAGGGTTTTGGTAGAACCCGTTGGAGGATAAACTTATTGTGTTATTAAAATAGTTCTGATTAGTTGTTTAATCTCTATTTGTTCAACTACGTTCTTGTTGTAGTTAACTGAATGGCCATCAATTAGTTTTGCCTATTTATTATGTATCTACTTGAGAGAGAGTGCATATTTAGGTAGTTGTTTGAACAACATCACTNTCTTTATTACAATTGTTTACACCTTAGCGTAGTTAATCTTTAGTTTTAATCTTTAGTGTTAGTAATTTAAATAACATCAAGTGAACAGTTGAGTATTCTAACAGCTTGCTTGATATGTAAACTCCCTGTTGGATCGACTCTGGGCATAATACCCGGATTATATTTGCAACGCCCGCTTAGTCTTTTATTAGACATAGTTGAGCGTGATCAAATTTTGGCGTCGTTGCCGGGGAATTAACGGTATTATCAAGTGTAGCTGTAATTGTACATATTATTAGGTTTCAAGTTGAATTTTTTTTTTTAGTATTTGATTTTTATTTTCTTTATTTTAGTTTTATTTGTTAAAACATGGCATCATGGAATTATGAGAGTTTGGATGTTGGTAATTCTACTTTTGATCCTCATTATACATATTATGGAGGAAACCACCCAGAGCAAAATTATCAAAAT
>MDKI01224865.1:0-21297 GCA_005239505.1 Nicotiana paniculata
TTCATAGCAATGTGGAGAATTCGGAGACTTAGGCGAGCTGCATCATCCGGAGGCGATCCGCAGTTGATAGAGTATCCTTCGTATTGTATTTATTTCATTTTAAATTTCCTTGTCCAGTTGTATTTCGGACAGGCGTTGTAATGATTGTATAAATTCTTAGAAATTGCTCGTGTACTTGTGACACCGGGTTCTGGGATATGTGTTGGGATATAATTGCTTAAATGTAATCTTTAAACCATTGTTTTAATTATCAGATTTTTATTTGGTTATTATGTAATAAAGTGAAAGGAAATGTTTTAAAAACTGGAAAGTTGTTTATTAATTAATGTTTTGGCTTGCCTGACCTTAATGTCCGGCGCCATCACGACCTTAGGAATTTTGGGTCGTGAAAAATGAAGGCTTCCATGTTGTGCTTCGCGAACGCGAAGACACGCTCGCGAGCGCGGAGGAGAAAAGGCGGGAGTCTACGCGAACGCGTAGAGAAATACGTGAACGCGAAGAGTAACGAGTACCAATACTCAAGGCCAGGTTTTCTACTACGCTAACGCGGAATAGAAGACGTGAACACGAAGAGGGAAATGTGCAGAGCTACTCGAACGCGAAGAAGAAAATTATGGAGATAAGTAGAGACGATTCGCGAACGCACGCAAAAGGAGTTTCGCGATCGCGAAGAAGGACATCAGACACCAGAACCAGCAGTTAAAAAATAAGGGAAAATGACTTGTAGCTCACTCGAAACACAACTGAGGCCCCCAAGACCCCGTCTAAACACACAAACAAGTTCTATAATCTCACACAAACTCATTCAAGGTCTCAAATAATATCGAACAACGCCAAAAATACAAATCCCGTCAAGAATTGAACTGTGAACTTCCAAATCTTCCAACTTCGAAAATTTGTGTCGAAATTAATCAAACCAACCCGGAATGACGCCAAATTTGGCAGACAAGTTTCAAATAAAATTATGGAGTTGTTCCAACTACCGGAATTGCACCCGACCCCGATATCACAAAAGTCAACTGTGGGTCAAACTTCTCCATTTTCCAAACTTCAAATTTTCCGACTTTCGCCGAATTGCCTCAAATTACTCTACGAACCTCCAAATCCGAAAGTACGCCTCGGTCCAAATCACCATACGAAGCTATTGACATCATCCAAAACTTATACCGGAGTTGTTTACACCAAAGTCAAATTCCGGTCAAATTCTTACTGCTTAAGCTTCCGAAACTTGAATCTTTTCCTCCGATTTGGCTCCGAATCATCTGGTAACTGAATTTAACCACGCACGCAGGTTGATATACATAATATGAAGCTTCTCAAATCCTTATGCCGCTGAACGGAACTTAAATTCTCAAAATGACCGGTCGAGTCGTTACAGATTGAGTGTTGTTGCAAACAATTGGGAATATTGTTTGGAGTTTATATCTCAATTTTGAGGTGTTTTGGTGAAGATTAAACTTGTTTTTGGCTGAATTTCATATTGGAACTCAAAGAAGAAGAAGAAGGCATGACATACAATATACTTACGAAATTGTAGTAAAGTTGTAGTAAAATTGTATTCTGTTGTAATTATATATATTTTTTTATTTGAATGTTGTATGAAAGTTGAAAAATAGTTGTATAATGTATGAATCGTTGTATAAAATTTATATTTAATTTATCAATACTATCTTTTTACGTAAAGTTGTTGATATGTATCAAAATTGTATTAAGAAAGTAAGTTTTGATCGGAATTTTAGAGATGAAGAAGCACACACCACACACAAAATATATACAATCAGATACAAAATATACAAAAGACATATTGTAATTTTTTTTATAAAAATTGTATTTAACGTATGATGTTGTAGTTGTATTTAACTGGGTAGAAATAATGTATAAAAGTCGTAGATAAGTTGTAAATAATTGTATATTGTATAGTTAGTTGTAATTCAATATTATAAAATCAAATGCATTGTGACTAATTCAATATTTCATTCCAAGTCGCAATTGACTATAATTTCATTGAGGGTAAATTTTGATTATGTAATTTGACCAAATAGCTTGTGACTATAATTGTCAAAAATGTCGATAAGTTCAAAATGTCTCTGTGCAAATTCTCAGTACTTATAATGAGTATTGCCATTTTAATAAGGAATAAGGAGCCTTATTTTTAAGTTGGTTACGTGATAGACCTGCAGGTTTTCGGTACTTATGATGTAGTTTTGATTTCCTTCCCGTTACGAAAAGTAATGCATGTTTAAGGAAATCAATTGTGTTAAGGTGATAGCATAATCAAATAAATATTATTCGTTGAAAAACATTTGCTAAAGAAGAATTTCATGATGCTTAATTGTGTAAATATTAAAGTTAAATGCCAAGAGATGTTGTTATGTCAAATATCACCAGTTTCTCAAATTATACATGGGAAGGCAACTAGATTTTATCATCATACAACTATTTTTCAACTTTCATACAATATATATATATATATATATATATATATATATATATATATATATATAGCAGAATACAATTTACCTCAATTTTACTACAAATTTACTACAATTTTGTAACTATATTATATGTCATGTCGTCTTCTTCTTCTTCGAGTTTCAATATGAAATTCAGCGAAAATTAAGTCTAATATTCACCAAATCACCATCGAAATTGAGATTTAAACTTCAAATAATATTCCCAATTGTTTGCAACAGCATCCAATTCAAACAAATAATGGTTTTTGAAAATTCAAATTCGATTTCAAAGCTTCAATGACTGTCAATGGCGGAGAGTCAAAAACCTTCAAAATGTATTGATTGACAATTTCAATTTGAACACCAATTGTGCAACATGAAAGGAAATTGTAAGTTAAAACGATTGAAATCCATTGATGAATTCCATTAAAACTATATACAACAAGAAAGCATAAAAATAGAGAACAACAAATGAAGAAAAATTGGGGAAAACAAAAGAGAAGGAGAGTAAATAGACGAAGAGAGAGAGAGAGAGAGAGTGGGCAAATATAAATTGATAAGGAAATAACTAATATTTCTTGTTCAATTTCTAATATAAAGGGATACTAATTTAAAACTTATTTGTACATAATTAATAAATTATATATGACCATGTAATTAATTTGAAGCTTGAGTAAAGAAAGTAATAAGGTTTCTAATAGTGTACATGAAAGTAAAAATGCCTATTAATAATATTATATATTGATGAGGATTACAATAATTAGACTTTCAAATTCAAACACACACAGAGTCTTTCACACACAAAAATTATATTATTGTCGATTTTTAGTTGCCCTTCTTTTTCTAATAATGAATAGAGTAAACAATGAATTAGAATGTCATTGATGTTCTCATACCTAGCAGGTAAGCAGGATGAATAATACATACACAACCCCTCAACTTGTACCAAAATTTTAACTGTCCACCTTTTCTTTTCTTTTCTTTTTTGGGTCAAAAACTCTCCACCTAATCTCATCTATTACTCTCTTATATATACACTAACAAATTTACCCGCGCAAAAGAAACATCAATAAAATTTAAGAAAACGAATGTATCGAGTTAATAACAAATGTAAATCTTTTTATGAGAAAGAAAATCGCCAATAAATAAAATACATTTGGTTTAATTCATAAATTTTGTTTATTTGTAGTTAATTGTAATATTACTTAAGTTTTATTTAATTAAGAAAGTCCAACACCAAAAAAAGTAAACCTAAAATTAAAATAAAAGTTGCGTAGATTCTTAAAGCTACCAATTACACAAATAAAATAAAATAAATTATTGTTAGTTGTATGTTGAGAAGCTGAAAATTTCTATGAGAAAAAATATATGCTTTTTGACAAAAGATCATTAGGAAGACCTTTTCCCCGTACTTTGCATGTTAAAACTTTTATTTCGTTAATTTATTGTATTATTATGGCAGTTAAAGCATGATTTTATGTGATACATTTAACTGAGTAACTGCAATATTAAATTAGAGATACTATCACACTTTAAAGAATAAAATTCACCAAGCATTCACAAGAGCGATTAATTAATTTAATAAAAAAAACTTTCAATAACACATTTAATAAGATAAGAATCAAAACTAATTGTGTGTAAATCCTAACATTAGAACAATGAATATTGTTTGCAAGTTTGTATCAATCATATTTGTTCAAAACATAAAAGTCCTTATATAGGTACATATGGAGGAACATATAATAAATAGTCACAAACTTACACATTA
Source organism: Nicotiana paniculata (assembly GCA_005239505.1). NCBI lineage: Eukaryota > Viridiplantae > Streptophyta > Magnoliopsida > Solanales > Solanaceae > Nicotiana > Nicotiana paniculata. Next base: position 4,222 of record MDKI01224865.1, read on the forward strand.
AATATTTAGAGGTTATGAATATGAAACGCATGAGAGTTATTGAGATTATTAAATATATAGATTATGAAGATAAATAGATGTGAGTTATGGAGATAGAATTTTTAATACAAAATAAATGAAAAAGATGTTGAAAACCCCTCAAAAGAAGAAAAAAGATAAATATGTTTCTTGGCTTAAGAGAGGTGCCACCTCACTTTTCTATTGCTCACACACACACACACATATATATATACATATATATATATATATATATGTCAATAATTTAATTATAACTCCATGAGAGCAAGGTAATTTCTCTCTCTCCTGAATGAATGATGAGTTATTAATACCGTAGATATTGTGTTTCACTATTCTGCTTTTACTTTATTTTATTACTAAAAAGGGAGAGAAAATGTATACTACTAAGTGGGCGTTTGGACATAAGAACTGTAAAATTTCAAAAAAAAAAAAAATTCAAAGTGAAAATGATATCTGAAATTTAGAGTTGTGTTTGAACATGAATATAATTTTGGGTTGTTTTTGAAGTTTTGTGAGTGATTTAAGTAAAAATCTTGAAAAACTTTTTAAAATTTGCGAAAGTTTTCAAATGCACCTTCAAGTGAAAATTAGAAATTTTATGAACAAACATTGATTTCGGAAAAAAGTAATTTTTTTTGGAAAAAAAGGGGAAAATTTCTTATCTCTGAACGGGCTCTAATTACTACACCATCCAATCCGAAAGACGGTAAGATTTCTGGGGTCCAAAACTTATACTACTAAATATTACATAAAAATAGGACGAGCTAGCCAATTTTCGGGCTGGTCATTCAAAAATAGTCCGTGTTTGCCAAGTCGTTGAAAAATAACCACTATTTTGCTGCAAGAGAGACCGATCAAGCATAATATACTTGAGTTTGGTGTACCTGTGTATAAACTTCCAGCATATTATGCTGGAACTCCAACACGCGGAAAGTTATCAAGCATAAATATACTTGAGTTTGGTGTACCTGTGTATAAACTTCCAGCATATTATGCTGGAACTCCAACATGCAGAAAGTTCCTGTATAATATACTAGAGATTCGAGCACTTGTGTATGAACTTCCAACATATTATGCTAGACCGGTATACTTTGCTGGAACTCCAGTATAATACACAGAGTTCCAGCAAAGTATACTGGAACTCTAGTATACTGGAATTCCAATATATTATGCTGGAGTATTTTCCGAATTTTGAATAGTGTTTTCATTCAGATTTTATCTTTATATAAAAAAAATAGTTAAATTTTAATTACTTTTGAAATTGTAATTATTTTTAAATGACCACTTAATTATTTTTGAATTTCTGACGAATATTACCTATGTCACTAGTGTGAAATTTGAAAGGAACAAATCAGCACCTAAATAAGTGACCACCCTTAATATTACCTCTACATTATAATACCAAGCAACGTACTTGAAACGTTTTCCACCTACCACGACCTTTCACCTTTATTCTTTTTCTATCCACACACCAAACCAAACTCCAATCATCATCTTCATCTTTTCTCTCCCACTTTCATAAAGATTCTGAATTTCCATAAAAAAGATCAGATTTATCATTTCGGAACATATGAATCCAAGAAACGAACTCCCTTTTGGACTTATCAAAAATTGATCTCGTTGAGATATATATATGGATGTCTTACTACCATAATCCCCAAAGTGTTTTTGCCAACCTTTATGTCCGAGGTCAACCTCCAAAACCAAGAGCTAATTTCAAGAATTGAAGAGACAAAAAGATAAAAGAAAATATGGAACCACCACCACCATCATCATCAGGGGTAAAGGCTCGTATTTTAGATGTTCCACTTCACGGGGTTGGGTTTGAGTTTGTAGAAATCACACCCCACAAAATCACTGGTCGTCTACCTGTGACAGAAAAGTGTTGCCAGCCATTTAAGGTGTTGCACGGTGGAGTTTCAGCACTAATAGCTGAGTCTCTGGCAAGTATGGGAGCTCATATGGCATCCGGTTTTGGGCGAGTTGCTGGAATTCATCTCAGTATCCACCATCTCAAGAGTGCTCATATTGGTGACCTTGTTTTTGCTGAGGCTGAACCTGTCAATATTGGCAAAACTATTCATGTTTGGGAAGTTTGTCTTTGGAAGATTCATCCAAACAATGAAGAAAACAAGACTTTGATAGCATCATCAAGAGTCACCCTTAAGGCCAACATGTCTGTACCTGAAAATGCCAAAGATGCTGCTGTCAATCTCAAGAAATATGCCAAGTTATGATCAGGTTTAGTTGAGTTTGTTTGCAGCATATTTGATTGTAAGCACATAGCTGGGCTTGCAGCGATTAAAAAACAATAAATCCCAACTCTGTGATACAAATTGTAATTCTTTCATTCTTGCAATCCAATTGCGAAGAAAGACAAGAGAGCTAAACCTAATTTGGAGTTTGATGCTCCATCATTAATTAATGGATACAGTAAATAATTTGTTTCACTATTCTGGGGTCCAAATTAGTAATACTCGTATTTTTCTGTGTGAAAAGTTGGAAGGAACAAACCACCAGCAAATTAAGTGCCGACCTTTAAGTTTACCCTTGCATTAATATACCTATCAAGATGCTTTAATTTTTTCACCTACCACGCACTTTGACCTTTATCCTTTCTTCTTCCTCACAGCTATCCCAAAGTCCAAACTCCAATCATCATTTTCATCTTCAATCTAGTTCTTCTCTGCCACTTTCATCAAGATTCTTAATTTCCATAAACAGATCAGATTTACCATTTCAGAATATCTGAATCCAAAAAAGAAACTCCCTTTTCTATTTATCGAAAATTGACCTTGTTGAGATATGGATATTTCTTACCCCATTACTTTGAAGGAACCATAGTGTGACAAAAAGGTTCATTCCAATTTGGACAAGCGCTTCTACTAAAGCTAGGAACGTGAGTCAAACCTTTCGGCCCGAGTTCAACCTCCAAGACCAAGAGCTCATTTCAAGATAGCAGAAAATATGGAACCGCCACCATCAGGGGTAAAGACTCGAGCTTTAGATATTCCACTTTATGAGATTGGCTTTGAGTTCGTCGAAATCACACCCCGCAAACTCACCGGCTGTCTTCTTGTGACAGAAAAGTGTTGCCAGCCCTTCAAGGTGTTGCACGGTGGAGTTTCAGCTCTGATATCTGAGGCTTTGGCAAGTATGGGAGCACACATGGCTTCTGGTTTTACGCGAGTGGCTGGAATTCATCTCAGCATACACCATCTCAAGAGTGCTCAAATTGGTGACCTTGTTTTTGCTGAGGCTACACCAGTCAACATTGGCAAAACCATTCATGTTTGGGAAGTTTGCCTTTGGAAGATTGATCCAAACAATGAGGAAAACAAGACTTTGATAGCATCATCAAGAGTCACACTTAAGACCAACATGTCTGTACCTGATAATGCCAAAGATGCTGCTGTCAATCTCAAGAAATATGCTAAGTTATGATCAAGTTCAGTTGATTTTGTTTGCAGCATATTAGATTGTGTAAGAAAAACTGTAGAGAGTAACAAGGCAATAAAGTAGAGCAAAGAGTATTATTGGGTGTGCAAAAGATGTTGTAAACCCCTTGCTATTGTTTGTCCTGATAAGTTGTTTTGAATACCCAAAAAATGTAAGAACTACATTATCTGATGATTTCTTTGGTTTGTGGATCATATTGGTTTGACCATTTATCTGTTTCCTAAATTTTATTTTGACCAAGCCCAACTACACCAGGCTAAAAAAGAAGTTGAAGGAAGATGAGAAGGTAACTTCAATTTGCCCGATCAGCAGAGGGCAGCGTGCTTATCTAGTGTGACAATGCTACAGAGTGAGTTGCTCTTCTAGGCGGGCAGCTTGTGACAACACTACAGAGAAAGCGGCACTGGACCTACCCGGGTTTGTTCCCTCAATAAGCACATTAAAATGCTCTCTTTAAGTTTTCTGGAATAAAGGCAAACCTTTATCATTTCTCCGGTAAGCAAGTAGATTAATTGATCGATCAATCAACTAACCCTTACTCTTATATCAGTTGTTGTCGTCTATATAATACTCTATATCCATTTGGCCTTATTTTCCAATATTAATCAAGTCTCTAAGCAAGTAGGCTAACAGATAGTTGGCCAAGCACCTCTCTGAGGCAACTCTAGCACTACACTCGGGAACAATGATTGTCAATTAAAAATGTTACATCAATCATTATGTAAATGTTTCACCAAGAGCTTAATAGCTAAACCTCATAACTATGTGTTAACACTTCATTAACAATGAGCATATCCTAATGAATAGTTTGAGTGAGACTGCATCATAAAGATAGTATTACGTCCATCTTATTAATTGAAATCTCATTCATCTGACCGAGCCACGTAGGTTGATATTACACAGTAACGCCCCTAAGCACTGGCTTTTCCCCATTCCAATTGCCCACCTTCTCCACAACACAACCTCATTAAGATAATTGTGGAGTCTTATTTACCCCAACAACTAATGTCCTTTTTGTAATATAATAATTGTTAGAAAGTTCTTATTCTCCATGTGCGTAGTAGCAACACAACCTCAATGAAGGACATTTTAGACGAAGTAGTCAGAACTTTATTAACAAGATTAACCATCCAGAAAATGCTGTAGATCACCTAAACCATAAGCTCATATAGAAAACTTAAGGAGCTTTGAAATCCAAAAATTCATCCACATCATGTGCATATCTGAGGAAACAACAAAAAGACATCAAACATTTGAAAGAGCGACTAGAGGGAAAACTCCCTCAAAACATCTATGGTTTTTCTCCCCAGTCTCCACTTAGACCACAGAAATGCAGCCCAATATAGTATGCTATATCTTTCTTAAGGGTTCCTGACCTGCCGCACCAGCTAACATATGCATCTTTCAGAGTGTAGGGCATTAGCCGCAGTATACCAGCAGGGACCTAGAACGTGTATCCCACATATCCTTAGCCAATGTGCAATGTAGGAAATCATGTTTCGATCTTCCATCTCTGCTTTATACTTTCAACACCTATTACACAGAATGACTCTTCTTGTTATGTTCCCCCTCGCACAAACTTATTCAGCTAAAACAAGCTATCTTCCTTGGACCTCTAGTTTCATACCAGGCTTCCATTAGCATCATTTTGGCTAAGCTAAAAGTTTGTTTAATGTTACCAATAGCACGATTGGTTCATAGGGTTGATTTTGATTGCCAATGGGAATGTTACTCTGCCCTAATTCGTAGATTAGCTTTACAACTCCTCTAGAAAGAAAAAACTAGCTTTACAACTTTGAAGTACTTCCATACCTATATAAAATTTTGTGTGCGCTTCTTAAGTTATTATATAATGGCATAACAAGCTTAGTAATTCTGCAGCATAAGCGAAGCTTAACCTTCTTAACAATTTAAAGCTAAAGAATTCCCAGATGGTACTACATATAAGATCTAGTGTTTACATCTGATTCTACTTTAACAAAACTGAGGGAAGATATATTGTCGCAAACTGTAAAATCCTGAAACATAATACTTGAGTAGACGTGATCTTCCGAGAGTTGTCTACTTATGTAATTGAGGTAATGATCATCATTTGTGTCTCGAGTGAGAACCTTAACTAAATTCCACATCAGCCACTACATTTTCATTAATTTCAATCAAATTTCCATCCCTTAGAATACCTAGCGTCAACTAAATCTGACTTATGAACAGGAAAATATGTAAGATGAATTATTATTGATCCTTTGGAAATTGAACGCTTGTATGATCAGGAACAAAAATGAGAAACAAATCCTTATTAAGGCAGAACTTCATGAAATGGTGGATGGCTAAGAGCAACAATGGTGTCCATTGTGTAATACTTCAAATTTTACCATCTTTAATATGCTGGGAAATATGGAAGAGCAGATGCGCAGCAAACTTTGAAAACATTCGAATGTCAGCCAGACATATCATCGTCAAGTGTCTAATACCATAACATTGAAAATTTAACTTTCAATTCCCTAGTCTTCAACTCCCTCAGTCTTGGATAGACAAATGCATAGTTGTAGAGAAGATGTCACCAATAATTCATTCTCAGATGGTTTGCTGGAAGAAACCTGTGAGTGGATATGTCAAATTAAATGTGGATGGCTGCACTAAAGGCAATCCAGGCTCAGCTGGAGGAGGTGGGATTATCAGAGACCATCATGGTGAATTGGTGAAGGCATTTTCTGATTTCTATGGCATTCGCAATAATAATTTTGCCGAGGTAAAGGCAGTTTTACAAGGCATCCAGATGTGTTGCCATCATGGTTTGAAAAATATTGTTGTGGAGTCAGACTCACTGTTAATTATCAATATGATTAACAGGAAAACAAAGGCACATTGGCAGTTCAGACATGTACTTGAACGGATTTGGGAATTGTCTCGTACTGGAGACTTTCAGTTTAGGCATATTTTCAGGGGAGGTAACAAGATTACAGATCAATTAGCAAACCTGGGAGAATACACAAAAGCTCATGGTATCTTCAATCAAGCTGTTTCCCTTCCTAGAGACGTTAGAGCCTCTTTGAAGTTTGATCAAGACGGAATACCTAATTTCAGGTTCAGAGTGAAAAGGAATTTGTTTGTGGTTAATGATATCATCACTTGATACTATGATTAGACATACAGTGTTTGGAACATATCTGTATGTATTGTCATCTACTGGGAATATAGGTGTATCAAGTAGTAGAGAGGAGTCCATCACACTTTTGCCAATTTCTTATACACAGGTGCACATTAGATTGGTGGTTACCAATCTACGATATGTAACTGAGGCTAAGGTGTATATCCTCCTCCGTGTGATCAAAGTTTTTGAAATTTACAGGTTGGAGTCCGGCCTAAATAAATGTTCAATTGGAAAAAACCCTACAATCTCACAACAAAATGTGGACGATGATTGTTTGTAATCTCCATCTTTCTGCTCCATAGACAAACTGAGCTATCTGAATTGATGGCAAAAGTAAATATTTGTGACATCACAGCATTATTACACTAAAAAAATATCATCATTGAATTGCTAAGCAATCCAACTTACAGAAAACAAGGCACACTCAAGCTAAGCTTCAACCTCATCCAAATTTCAGAGCGATGGCACTACATCACTGATCTGCGCCAAGAACAAAATTTGGCAGCTGAGCGGGAGAAGGAGAAGGAGAAGATCAAGTATAAGTAATCATTTCGAAGTTGAAAAAGCTCATCAAAACTCCACATCAACTGAAATAAATTTAACTAGTTATTTCTAATCAGCTTAAATATTTCCAAGTTTCAGCTGAATGCCTGAATTTGGCAAATCAATACGGGGGGAAAGAAGAGAATTTTTTTTTTCTATTTTCTACCAAGAATTTAGAACGCACCTGGATTTAGCAAGTTAATGGGAGCTTAATATATACTAATGGATGTCTTTTATTTCCCTCCGACCAAAGTTCAAATTTCTGCTGCTGTTCTTATTTCTTTAAGCACCTTTTGTTTTCTTTTTACCTCTTTCCTTATTTTGTTGTAGTTAGGGCCTGACTTGGCAAGTAGACTTAATGGGCCTATTTCACTACTATTGGGCTTACTTCTAACACATAAATTGGGAGATTTGCACAAATAGTATCATTCCGCGCCACTTTTTGAATTTTGTCCCTATTTAAGGAATTCATACAAAAATAACCTCAGAACTATACGACCCGAACACACCCCGGAGGAATTTTATTCTTATTCTTCAGGGGGTGTGATGCCAAGGCTATTGTTGAAAAACTCCCTTAAACCGGGACAATATAAAGAAAAATTAACCCAAATAACTATCCACCTAATCACTTAAACAAAAACTAGCCAGCGGTGGTATAATATATTTCAATAATTTATGTATTATATGTGTATAATCAAAGTGTATGGCTAAAAAGGTAAATAGTAAATATTGCCGGCTATGAAAAAAGTGAAGTCGTTTTTACACATAAATTCCACTTGATTTTTTTATTTTATTTTTGTGATTTTGCGAGCGAAAATCATTATTTCACTAGAAATACTTCTTAGACTAATTTTAAAACTTTGAATTCTCTATTTCAAGTTCAAACTCCTTAATTTTGCTTGCAAATACTGGAAAAGGAATCTACAAACTCAACTTATTGATTTTTTTCCCACGTAATGCCATTGATATTGCGGTATTGCAAACCTATAATAGCAACTAGTTGGGAGAGCCTTGTCGGATTTTTCGAATTTTTTTATCACACAATTATTATTTCGATCTTACTTTATTAAAGTTATAGATAAAAGTTTTGATAAAAACGTATATGTTTAGTAAAATTTGAAAAAACTAACAAACATCTGATCTAATAAAATATTTTTATGGAAGAATTTTTTTAGTAACACGTAATATTTATTTTCTTAGTCGTCTAACAATAATTTTTTGTTGATGTACACTTTCAAGGTTAACCGGATTTGATAATTAAACATAAAAAAAATGATATGATACATAAATAATGATATGTTTTAGTTAATTCTAAATTATCGAAATACCATTTCAAATTTGAAAAAGATATAAGAAATCTTGAGATATGAATACGGAAGAACAAAAAGATTGACGCATTTCAATAACACTTAATAAGAAAGTGATGATACAACCCATTTTTTAAAATAGATAAAAATAGATGCACTTCATAGTTTTGTCAAATATTACATTTCATGAGAGTATACCAAATATTTATAGTCATTTTTTAATGAAAAATCTATATAAAGTCTTACAAGTATAAATAAAAATTATATATTTATATATCGATTTGATTCGATTTTTTTTACTCAATACTAAATCAAACAAATCAAATATAGTCAGAATTTTTACTCGATTTGATTTGACTGTTGGTTCGGTAGGTTTGAACACCTTTAGTCAAGATGAGTTGGCAACCCAATTAGGTAAAATTGGACAAATAGAACAAAAATAAGTCCAAAAAAATATATAGAACCGAACTATGTATAACACCACAGTATGTGACGCTATATACGGTAACTGTGCCATTAGTGTATAGCGCCACATACTGTGGCGTTATATACTTTTGTCCTTGAGGTACAAGGTTCAAACCCCTACACCAACATTCGTTATATTTTCCTATTTCCTTTTCATTTTTTATTTTTTTTCATTATTTGGTTTAAGTGTTTAGATATAAATACTTTAATAGAGAAGCCATTTATTATTTCTTTAAAAAATAATCAATACTTTTAATAATTATTATTTTGTGTTATACGTAAAACAAAATTACTTTTTTTCTTTTATTTTCAAATTAGAATTATAAGTTTATTTTCAAATTAAATCAACCGCTCGGTTTGGGTTGTACCAATAATAATTGGGTTTCTAGTTTTCACCAATTTGATCTATTCGTCAAAAAAAAAAAAAATATATATATATATGGAATTTGGCTTTGGAGGACAAAATAGATTTCACGTCTTTGGAATATACCATGAACTAGCACTTTCTACTGCTTTCCCTCTTGTCTTTTCCCTCGTTTTGTGGTCACCCATTTCTTGTGTCAATTTCCTCTATTCATTGGGCATGCTTTCGTGTTCATTTTTGCTTTCTCAATGTCCACAAACATAAAATTCTGATCCTCCTTAAAACAGATAATTGTAAAGTTTATACCTTAGAAGTTACAGAAATTAGCAATGCCACCCATATAAAAAGTTGAATTCCTGATGCTTTACCTCCTCTTAACGATTTTTCGCTTGTACGATTCGTAACTTATGTGATGTAACAGTTCAGTCCACTAATGATAGTATCCGTTTTAACCCTAGATTCGTACGGCCTATGTATTTATATACCCATCATCTTTCACATATTTTGTTAATGTGAAACTTGCTTAAGGTGTCCGTGTCACACATAATATGATGAATTGATATATAAGTTCCAGCATAATATACTGGAGATTGGAGCACTTGCATTTGAACTTCCAGCATATTATGCTGGACCGATATATTATACTAGAGCCCTATACTGGAATTCTAGTATATTATGATGCAGTATTTTTCGGATTTTGAACAGTGTTTTCGTTCAGATTTATTTTTACATAAAAAGTGACTAAATTTCGATTACTTTTAAAATTGTGATTATTTTTGAATGATCACGTATAAATCTAGCTAATTTTAAATTTCTCTCGGATACATGACCTTTCCAGAAAACAAATAAAACACTTAAAAGAATGGGTGTAAAACCTCATGCGTCTTGAGGAGCTGGGTGCTAGAATAATAAATTCGGTATTTGCATTAAATCACATTATTTATCATAGTAAATTGAGACGCGCTCTCTCTCTATATATACACTAGTTTTTGGTACCCTTTATCAATAATTATATAAATTTAAAACTCATGTAAATCATATTAAAAATTATGTTTAATTTATCAAATAAATATTAACTAACAACGTGCAAAATTTTAAAAAAATGATGAATGTTGATCTTATTTACGTAACTTGAAAACGTAAGTCATAACGAAATTCTATGCCAAAATAATGAATTTAAAAGTGTTTAGTGCAATATTTCAATTCTTGAATAAGAATTTTTGCTGTAATTGATAGAAAATACCAAAATGGAATATATGTTGAACTATTTTGTAGAGCAGCACAACATGCTTACTATTTGTTAAATTAAAAGGAGTGTTACAAATATAATTCTATTTAGAGAGTTTTACTTTGTAACTAAGTCATTTTTCCCTTATAAATAGAGGAGTCTTACCCCATTGTAAATCATCCCAAAATTCAATAAGAATTTTCTCTCTCTTTCTCTGCAATATTGTTCTTGTTCTTTATTGAGTTCGTGTAAATCCTTAATTTCAATTTAGGTACACATGATGCTCTAAAAAAGATTTTTGCTATATTTTAATATTAATACTATGTGGGTATGTATCTAAAATGACTTATATTAACTCTAAGAACCTAATGAGATAATTATAGCAGTGTCTGTTCATCTGCACGATAATTTAATTCACTTAGTATGTTGTTCTAATTCACTTAATAAGTTAAAAATTAAAGTAATAATGTTAGGTAGTAGAAGGGGCTAATTCCATTATCTTTATGATTCTTGATAGTGACATATTTATTATTAATTATTTTGACGGTTTTGTACATCAGAATTATAGGATGAGTAGTGTTTAATTGAAGGGCAAAATAGTTATTCAATTTTACATGGCCATTTGTCTTTTAACTTTAATTTAGGGTCTTTACACTTATAATATAGTATGATATAAAAAAAATTATACCTATTAAAAGTTCATACTGTGAAAATTCAAGCTATATATTTATTTATTAAAGTAACAAGCATAGGTAGTTTCTTTTCGAACAATCATACGAGTTAAAAGTATCTATTTTGTTATCTAATTTTGTTTTTTTACAAAATATTGGAAGTAAATTTCGTGGAACTCAAATTCGGCGCTAACTAATTACCCACCATCATAATAAGTAAAACGCTTTGATTTGTTGCCATCATCTTTCAAAATACTGCTGGAAAAATACACGAATAACAAAGCACTCAAAATATGAATGATGAAATTCTGAACCTATTTTGAGGCAATTAACTACATCTAGCCTTGAAGTTTCCCCGGCTAATCAATACTTACTGATTTGCTGCCTAAAATATTCATAATGGATTTTTCACATGCGAATTATTGAGTGAATCTAAGGGGGGAAATGAAGCCACGTGTTGGACCTAGTGCAATATTCCAAAATTTTCACACCCATCCCCATTGTGGGAATCTCTCGTTAAGTGTCACTATCATTGGTCATTTGTCTATTGAATATTCTAATACCTCCCAAAAAAAACTTAGAATAGAGAAGGCAAGATGAATTAGTACTCCGCAATACTTACCCCGCAGTCCGGTGTACGAATTATTCTCATTTATGTAAGGTTCGGGAAGGCACCATAAAAATTGTGATGTACATAATCTATCTTCATGCAAACATTAATGATTGATTTTGTTGTTTGAACCCATGACTTATATATATCACACAAAAATAAATTTATTATTGATCCAACGCTCCTCTTCATTTAAAATATTATTAAAAAATTTTAATATTTAGAATTTTATCAATACTATAAGTTAAAAATGTTTTATCAAGCTTTAAAATATTTTTCTCTCACTAATTGAATATCATAAAATATTTTTGATATTTACCCTTCTGGGCGCTATCACGAGATTCATCATTCATCCACACTCTAAAAGGCATTTGAGTATTTGACTATCGACATGCTTTTCCTCTTTGATAATTTCCTATGAATTTATCTAGTGATTTTTTTCTAAATTAATTGGTTGACAAGATGGATAGTATCAAAATTCTTGATATCTTGTAAACTTAAGGTTATGTTTTATCTTTCCTTTTATTATATATCTCATCGTTTACACTAAAGTTATATGCAAAGACAACATTAAAAAAAAAATTGTAAAGTTTTAGGGTGTGTTCAGTATAACGAAAATTGTTTTTCGTAAAAAATATTTTCTTAGTAATCTTATTCATTTTTAGGTGTTTGGTACGCAAATTAAGGAAAAAAATTTCTCAAGAGTATTCATAATAATTTAGATACAATTAATATGAAGTTGTGAACTTTCGAACCAACAATCTTCCGAACCCACAAATTTCATTTATATTTCTGAATCGCTAAACTTTCGAACCCGTAAGCTCTATAATTTCTAAGCCCACAAGCTTCCTAACACATAAATCTCCGAACACATAACTTTGAAACTCGTAAAATTTCGAATCTGTTAACTGAAAAATGAAAAAATCAGAACTGAAAATATAGCAAAAAAGAAATTGCGAGGGGGGTTGAGGTGGTACAGAAAAACGAAAAAATAGAAAATTAAAAATACAAAAATAAAAGGTAAAAAAAAATATTTGCAGGGGTTAGGCTGGGTGGGTGGTGCAGAAAAACGAAAAAAAATAATAGAAAATTGAAATTGGAGGGGTTGGGGTTAGATGTGAGGGTAGGTGGAGTTTTGAGAAAATGTTTTCCTAGCTTTTTCTTGGGAAGTCATTTTCCTCCAATACCGGTGAACCACGCGAGCTGGTTAGATGCGTGGGGCAGAGGGCTCGTAGTACCCCCTTTGATTGATCCAACATTTTCTTCGCTTCGGTAGTGAATCACCTACTAAAGGGGCAGGCCTGCATTTCAGAAAAATATGATATCTAGGAATACATTTTTCAAACTATTTTGTGCAACTAAACAGTGAAAAATAAGAAAATATTTCCAGAAAATATTTTTCCGTCATACCAAACACACCCTTAACCGAAAAAAATTGTGTAAGTGCATGGACCAAATTGCATTAAAATAAATTATAATGTAAGTGGTCCATTATGTAGCATATATCGTACAATGGCCAAAAAGTAAATTAAAAAATTCAAAAGAAAGTTGTTCAATTTTCTCACGTCTCTTCTAATCCTCTCAACGACTGAAAAACTATAATTAGACAACAACTTTTTGGAAAATAATGATACATTTTTGTCTTATTAGTTTTTTCTATATTAATGCAGAAAGTCAAAAGCATTCTTCAACTAAACCTACTTTTCGTATGTAAATTAATTAGTGAATCTTGAATGAATCTTCCAGAAAATAAGGAGGAAAAAGACACATCTAAAGCAAATTAGGAAAAAGTATAAGTAGCCCAAAAAGTTCACGTGGACCCCTTTGTGGGAATCTCTCGGTAACTTTCGCTATCAATATAGTAACCCAACTACGAGTTCAGCCAAAATTAATAATTTTTATTTAAATATATATTAAATTTTTTATTAAATATATAAGTTTAGAATTTTGTTATTAGCATTTGAAATCGTCATTCTATTCCGATTCCCCCTCTACATTTGTTTATTGGTATTATATCTAATCTGTCCAGCTCCAAACAACAACTTGAAAGGGGAAAAGGAATAGGGAAAAAATTACTCACTTTTAATATTGATATCTAAAATATATATATTTAGATATGTTGTATCACTTAATTATGTTTTGATTTGTATGTACTATTATTGTAAGTAATGATTCAATCATGATTAAGTGATATAATTTGGAGTAATCAGAGTGTTAATAAATATTCATCCAGAATCGTTTACTCGTCACGAGATTTATTCACGACCTTTTAGTTAAAGATATTTGACCATCAACCCCATGTGGGAATCTCTTGGTAATCTTCACTAACAAGTTTTTTGATTTGTTTAATTTTACATGGACCGGAGTTGGTTCCATTTTTATCAAAACCAAACCAAATCAGCTATATCGGTTTGAATTAGTTCAGTTTTATCAGATTTTTTATGGTTTTCGAGTATTTTTTGTTACTTGAATAATATGTCAATCTTACTTTATTAAATTTTTTATAAGTAAATATATGTTTAATAAATATTTAAAAAAATTTGACAAACATATGATATATTAAAATATTCTTATGAGAGAATTTTTTTCGTAATACATGATAATTATTTTTTTAGTTGTCTGACAATAAAATTTCGTTGATGTATGTTTGACCAAAAATATGACTCTTGGTTCAAATAATTAAATTTGTGCGATTATGGGTTAAACTTAGTTGACAATAATATTTCTAGATGTAGCTTCCAAGGGTGCGATAAACGTCAGATAATATTTCTAGTTGACCCTTGTTATCATCTCAACTTCGGCTCTCATCAACATCCCGACCACGACTGATGTCGCCACTTCAGCCAAGGACTTTGCTTCTTCTTGGACCATCTCGACCAACGACGACTCGAAAATTCCTTTTTTAGTAGTATCCTGCCTCAAATATTATAAGGGCGGATTTTGACCCATACAGTTAGTCCCTCCGCTGATTGAGGTCATGTCCTCATACGAAGTCGGACGATGCCATGCACGGTTGACGGGGGTCATGGTAATGGAGATGGGACTATGTGTCTTTTTGTGGTCCGCATATTTTGAATTTATCAAATTGCCCGAAAAATCATTTGGAGTTATCTAGGCCACAAATAGAAGTGACGTCATGGCCCTGTACGTTAGAATGATGCCATTTCCAGATGCGTTGCATTGATTAAGATGGAGCTCTTGATTGGCTCTATCGGTTCGAGTTTCGTGCTAATTATGTTTCATACGATTTCGACTCGGGTGCCTTCCAAACTTATAAATAGGGGAAGCTTTTTTGATTTTTGGAACTTTTCAAATTTCTTTTTTTCCGCTATCACCAGCTTGCTTGATTCACTTTGTAGATCACTCCTTTTCTTCTATTTCTGAGGCTTATCATGTCCTTCGTTCTTCTTCTTCTTCCGGAACCCCATTCTCTTATAAAAAACGATATCTAACATACCTTCTAATTCTGGTGATAGGAGTTATGTCCCCCCTGGAAGTGGCGTATCCTCCCCATGAGGAGGGTGTTCCTGCCACCGCTGACGACGGAGCCTTCCCGTTGGTGGAAGAGATAATTCCACGCAACCCTGATTCCCGATCGGATTTCACCAAATCCCCTGACGCCGATGCTAGGGTTTTTCGGTCGGTGATGACGGTGAACAAAATGGAAGAGCTCAGGGCTAAATTCAATATTCCCAGTCATGTCGAGTTGATTTTGGCGGGGTGGGACGTTGTGACGACTCACTGTCCTGGGTACTACACCTTCTACGCCTACCCGTTCCAAGTTGGCTATACTCTTCCTCTTCTTCCATTGGCGGAGGAATTCTGCCATTATTACGGCGTTTACCCGGTTCAGCCCACCGTATGTTTACAAACTTATCCGGATGCTCACCAAATTTGTCGAACTAACCGGGGTTGAACTAACGCTTCGACATTTGATACATCTCTACGCCCCTAGTTTTTATAGGGGGACGATGGTAAATCTTCTCCATTGAGGGGGTAAATGTTTGGTGGTAAAGATCGACGACAAGGCCAACCGCCAATTCTAGTTCAATTTCTTATTCATCAAGACAGAAGACGTGGTGGTCACTGTCGATGGTTTCCCCGAGACTTGGAACTATACTCGTAAGTATTGAATCTCCCCTTAGATACTTGATTTTTTTTGTGCTTGCCCGGTGGTTTTGACTTTACGTTCCTTACTTGTGCAGCCAAGACTACACCTCCTCCTATGGTCGCCGACATTTCCGATTGGGTTGGTCGACTTATCCCTCATATTGCAGGGATTTGCGAGTGGTCGGGCTTTGTGAAGAGGTTTGGACATGCTCCCCTCTCGACTGGTAAGTTACTCTTGTTATTGGCATCTTGGGTTTCTTTTTCTTTTGTTCATTTCTGCTAACTTTCCTCTCTCATTGTATCCTTCTCAGCTTCGACCATGGGATCTTCAAGGAGGTCTAGAGTTCTCGCACCCGTATTCTATAAGAGGAAAGTTGTTTCATCTTCGTCTCTCGCCTCTTCTATGACCATGACTGATTCTTCTCACTCCTCAGCCCCCCCTGCTACTCCGATATATGTTCCTCCTTTAGCCGCAGAGACTTCGCCCACAGAGCCTTTGGCTTCTCCTTTGTACCGTCTCTTAGATGAAGAATAGGATTAGTTTCTAGGTGTTTGGGACTTGATGAATCATAAGAAGAGATCTATGGATGTCGGTGATGGAGTCGCCCGGGTCGTTGACTCGGTGGCGGGTGATTTACGCTGCACGAGATGGAGACCATTATCATTGAAGACGATTTTGGGTCGGTTTCTGAGATTCAGAGGTCGACGGAGGTCAACATGGGAATGTCTCTACCTTCTATGATAACGGAGGCTGAAGGGCCGACCACTAGAGCTTTTGACACTTCGCGGTAAGAGGAGCCGTCGACTTCGCGGCCATCTGATGATGCTTCTTTGCCGGCTGATGGGAGAGGCAAAGGCTTTGCCGAAGAAGCTATGAGACAGGTTCAGACATTGATGCTTGCTATTTAAAGATGATAGAGGAAGGGTTTATCCAGCTCGAGGTAAGGCTGGAGGGGTCTACGAGGACCATTATGATTCTTATAGATCGTGATCTACTAAAGAATACGGAGAATGTAGTCCCTGCCCTCGGCACTCTTTGCTTTGAAATAGAAGGTGAGACTCTCAAAGAAATGGACGATGTCACCTTGTCGAGGAGCATAGCCGGTCTTTCTCTCAGGGTGAGTATTTAGTGTTTTTGTCCTTTTTTTTT
>ML332207.1:0-50331 GCA_005239505.1 Nicotiana paniculata
AAGCAATAATGCGCTTTTGCATTATCCATTCCTCATCAACCCAATGAGTGGTAACAGTTAAATCGTCACAGTCATTACCACTCTTACCAATACCAGTTGTAATAGAAATGTGATTACCAATATGATAAATAAATAGCGCAAATATTGTTCATATTCATGTTTATATTTATAAATATCAGACTTTACGGTTGTGCGTTACCATCCTTTATAAGTAGGATTAAAAATCCTTCTAATATAATGGACAAAGTGAGGGTTAGAGGGAAAACTATATGGTAAGCACATAATAGTAACCATTTTTGCCAATTCTTCACGATCTTTATTTGGATCGTAATATAAAATGCCACCGGTAACAGTGTTAATTCCCATTTGAACTAGATTTGACCCAGTACTAGGGTTAACGTGAGTATCTACACTTGTCCCCTCTTGCTGAGCTTTCATTTGTTGAAATCTAATTTTAGCATCAGGGTGTTTCAATATGTGTCTACTCAAACTACCCGTACTGCCATGATGGTCATTAAATTTATGAGACATCAACAGCCCACAAGTTTTACACTTAGCCTTATTGTGGTCTCTTATTTGAGTAAAAAAAATATTTCGTCCCGTTTAGCATGTTGTCTATTAAAAGTAGGGGTTACTACAGGAGGGTCAGCCGGGGCATCATTTGAATTATTATCAGTTTGGTTAACAAGAGGATTAGTAGGTGTATCATCTAAATTGGGTTGAGTTTCATCTAAATCATCATTTTCCTCATCATTTTCATCGATAGTTGGATTAGCATAAAGAGCATTCATATATTCATCATTTAATTGTGAACCTGGTGTAAGATCATGTATAAACTGACTATCAGTAAATTGAAAACAAGTTTTATCACTATCAAGAATAATAGGTGGGGGAGGACGGGTAACAGATCTACGTCGGGGAGCCGGGGGAGGAGTAGTAGCTTGGCCACTAGATTCACCGAATTTAGATTTTCCCTTACCACAAAAAAAATTTTTCAAAGAAAAGGCTATATTAATTTTAATTATACAAACTAAAACAAACAAAACTATAATATTAAAACTTAGGAGTTGGAAATGAGTTTACCGAGTTGACGAACAACTTCTTGAAAATTGTATAATGTTGAAGAATTGAAGACTTGAATACTTCAATTCACCAACTTCACAATTTTTCACAATTTGCAATAATAAAGTAAGCAATAGTAGAAGAAAATTAGAGAGAGATTGATATTTTTGTGAGTAAAAATGAAAGAATGAGGGGGTATTTATAGTTGAGAAAAGGGAAAAAGTGTAATTATAAAAAGTTTGGGGTTAAAACAAAGCTTGGGGGCATAATGACTAATTTTTAAACATGCCAAACGGCTCTTTTGAGGCTCCAACAACTAGATTTTAAAAATCTGGCCGTTGGCCATTTTTTTTATTTTTTTATTTTTTGAATTTTTACCGTTGGGCCAGCTTGGCCCGGCCCAGGCCCACCTGCCGGGGCCAAGCTAAACGGGCCTAGGCTTACGGGTCCAACCCTTAGAACCGGCCCCCCACGGACCTAAAGCCCCCCAAGCCCGGACACCCCACGGTCGGCCTGTTTAGCCCGCTAGCCCGTATAGCCCGCGGGCCCGGGTCGGTCCTGGGTCGGGACCGGCCCACCTGCCACCCTTAAGAAGACCCCCAAGAATACCTTGATATCTTTCATGAAGTTCTTCGGAACATGGGTATTTTGGAGACCAATGGGGTCGATTTTGCTGCTTTTCAGATGACCGTTTCTGCGAAGAAATGGTGGAGGGATTATCTACTGAATAGACCAGTTGTGTCATCTGCTCTGACCTGGGATCAGTTTTCACATCTCTTTTTGGAGAAGTTTCTTCCTATCACTACTAGAGAGGAATGTCGTTGTCAGTTTGAGCGACTTCAGCAAAGCAGCATGACTGTCACCCAGTATGAGAATTGCTTTGTGGATTTGGCTAGACATGCTATTATTTTGTTTCCCACAGAGACAGAGGGTCGGGAGATTTATTGAGGGCCTTGCTCAGCCGATCAGATTGCAGATGGCTAAGGAGACAGGGAGCGAGATTTCCTTTCAGGATGCGGCCAATGTGGCTAGGAGAATTGAGATGGTTCTTGGACTAGGAGGTCAGGGTTCGGACAAGAGACCTCGCTATTCCGGTAGATTAAATGGTGCCTCGTCTGGAGGAGGGGATACTCAGGGTAGAGGCCATTCTTCCAGGCCATTTCAGTCAACACTTCAGACTTCCCATGGTGCCTCAGGTGGTCATGGATCTTACTTGCCTTATTGTAATCAGCCAGCCCCTATCACAACACCTCCTCTTCATAGTTATTATCGTGGTCAGCAGGCTCGTCAGGGTCAGCCTCAGTATCAGGATGGGTGTTATAGGTGTGGTGAGTACGGGCATATTCAGAGAGCTTGTCTAAGATTTTTGAGTAATCAGCCTCATGATTAGATTTCTCGTGCTATAGTTCTGGCACCAGTTGCAGCACCACCTGCCCAGCAATCCAGGAGTAGGGGTCAGGTAGTTAGAGGTCGAGGTCAGAATGTTAGAGGTGGAGGCCAACCTGCTAGAGACGGAGGTCCACCTGTCATAGGTCATCCCAGAGGCCCCGCCCCGAATGTATGCATTTCCGGCTAGCCCCGAGGCGGAGTCCTCCGATGCTGTTATCACATGCACCATTTCTATTTTCAATAAAGATGCTTCAGTTCTGTTTGATCCGGGGTCTACTTATTTTTATGTATCATCTTATTTTGCTTCGTATTTTGTTGTACCCCACGATTCCTTGAGTCTCCCTATTTATGTATCTACGCTCGTGGGGTATTGCTGTAGATCGCGTGTATCATTCGCGTGTAGTCGTTGTTGAGAGTCTTGAAACTAGTGTAGACCTTTTGCTTCTTGAAATGGACGATTTTGACGTCATATTGCGAATGGATTGGCTATCGCCTCATTATTCCATCTTGGACTGTCACGCCAAGACAGTTACGTTAGATTTTCCAAGGTTGCCTCGATTAGAATTGAAAGGGACTCCTGGTCATCCTCCCAGCAGAGTGATTTCGTATGCCAAGGCTCGTCGCATGCTTGAGAAGGGATGTTTGGCTTATTTGGCTCATATTCGTGATTCTAATGCAGAACTTTCTTTTATAGGTTCAGTGCCTATTATTCGTGAGTTTCCCGAGGTGTTTTATGCAGACCTGCCGTGGATGCCACCCGACAGGGATATTGATTTATTTATTGATGTGGCTCCAGGCACTCAACCCATTTCTATTCCTCCATACACGATGGCCCACCAGAATTGAATGAATTGAAAGAGCAGTTGTAAGACTTGCTTGATAAGGGTTTTATTAGACCTAGTGTCTCGCCCTGGGGTCTACCGATTTTGTTTGTCAAGAAGAAGGATGGATCGATGAGAATGTATATATATTACCGGTAGCCGAATAAAGTCACCGTCAAGAATAAATAACCATTTACGAGAATTGATTTGTTTGATCAGCTTCAGGGTGCCAGGGTGTTTTCGAAAATTGATCTGAAATCGGGGCTACCATCAGTTGAAGATTAGGGAATCTGATGTTCCTAAAACAGCCTTTTAGATGAGGTATGGGCACTATGAATTTCTGGTGATGTCCTTTGGCTTGACTAATTCCCCAGCAGCCTTTATGGACATGATGAATCGGGTTTTCAAGCCTCATCTGGATTATTTTGTAATTGTGTTCATTGATGCTATTCTGATATACTCCCGCAGCTAAGAGTAGGATGAACAACACCTCCGTATATCACTCCATACTTTGAGGGATAATCAGTTGTATGTGAAATTTTCAAAGTGCGAGTTCTGGTTGGATTCAGTAGCTTTATTGGGTCATATCATATCAGCAGAGGGTATTCAGGTAGATCCTATGAAGATTGAGTCAATCAGGAACTGGCCTAGACCCACTTCGGCCACGAAAATCAGGAGCTTCTTCGGCTTTGCGGGTTAATACCGTCATTTTGTGGAGGGTTTTTCATTTATATCAGCCCCAATGACTAAATTGACTCAGAAAGGTGCCCTATTAAATGGTCGGACGAGTGTGAGGCGAGCTTTCAGAAGCTCAAGACAGACTTGACTTCAACACCGGTGTTTGTGTTACCATCAAGTTTAGGATCTTTTACGGTATATTGTGATGCTTCCCGTGTTGGGCTTGGAGCGGTATTGATGCATGAGGGCAGGGTGATTGCATATGTGTTTCAGCAGTTGAAAGTCCATGAGAAGAAATACCCCGTCCATGACTTAGAGCTGGCATTCAGTGTTCACACATAGAATATTTAGAGGCACTACTTTATAGTGTGTCGTGTGAGGTTTTTACGGATAATCACGGTCTCCAGTACTTGTTCAAGCAAAAGGATCTTAATTTGAGACAGAGGAAATGGTTAGAGTTACTGAAAGATTATGACGTCACTATATTGTATCATTCAGGGAAGGCCAATGTAGTGGCCGATGCATTGAGTAGGAAGGCGGTGAGTATGGGCAGCCTTGCATATGTTCCAGCCTTACTGAAAGATTATGATGTCACTATATTGTATCATTCAGGGAAGGCCAATGTAGTGGCCGATGCATTGAGTAGGAAGGCGGTGAGTATGGGCAGCCTTGCATATGTTCCAGCCTTACTGAAAGATTATGAAGTCACTATATTGTTTATATTTCAGCCTTACTGAAAGATTATGATGTCACTATATTGTATCATTCGGGGAAGGCCAATGTAGTGGCCGATGCATTGAGTAGGAAGGCGGTGAGTATGGGCAGCCTTGCATATATTCCAGTCGGTGAGAGACCGTTAGCTTCGGACATTCAGACTTTGGCTAATCATTTTGTGAGGTTGGATATCTCGTACAATAGTGTTTTAGCTTGTACAATCGCTCGACCTTCCTTATTTGAGCATATTAGAGAACGACAGGATGATGACCCGTATTTGATAGTCCTTAGGGACACAGTTCGGCACGGTGGTCCCAAGAAAGTTACAGTTGGAGATGACAGGGTTTTGAGGATGCATGGTCGTATATGTGTGCCTAATGTTGATGGGCTTCGTGAGTTGATCCTTGAAGAGTCTCACAGTTCTAAGTATTCTATTCACTCGGGCACTGCCAAGATGTACCAGGACCTACGACAGCATTATTGGTAGAGAAGGATGAAGAAGGATATTGTTGTTTATGTGTCTCGTTGTTTGGATTGCCAACAAGTAAAGTATGAGCATCAGAGACCCGATGGTTTGCTTTAGCATAAGCGAACGTGAAGAACAACACCAGACATGTTACAGCTCATGTTTTCGTACGTAAGAGTACGTCGTAAGTCAATTGATGTAAGCTCAGAACTGAAATCATCTTTGACAAGTTTATAAAGTAAGTTAATCATGTTATCGTGGAAGTTACAAATATTTAAGATCATGAATAACACGTACCAAGATGGTTGGAAGGCTTAGAAGCTACCCGAATTGAAGAAGATAAGTTTTGTCGAAAGTCGACAAGTTTGGTGTTACACTTTATGCTGATTTGAATGAGTTTAAAGTCATAATATGACTATATATGATGTTTGGATATAAAATACAATGTTTTGGGAAAATTGGATTTAACATACGGAAAAAATCCAGTTAAGATTTACCTTGTAACGAGTCGTTTTGAGAAATTAAATTCATACGCTTTGTGATATAATGTTGGGACATATCTCATACAAAAATGAATGTCTTGGAAACTAGTTTCCAACAGTCCAAACCATTTATTCATACGACATCGGGGTTGAAAAATATGGATTTTTAAAGTAGGGTCGGCAACGCACGTTGCCGCACTTCGGAGAAACTGGCAGGTTTATAGGCCAAGTTGTGATGCATTTCTCTCCCAATACATTGTGAGTTACATGGATATTTTATATGGAATGAAATCTCTATGTTTCTAGTTTCCAACTCTGCAAATCGTTTACCAATACAACATCGGAGTAGAGAGATAGAAGCGTCCGAAGTTGAACTGCTCAAGCTGCCAAGCAGGCAGCTTACCCACCTGCTTGGAGGATTGAGGCAACCTCTTTTATCTCATCAACAATATAGATGTTACTCACACAAAAATCACTCTAAGATATCCAAAATCTTCCCTAACATATCTAAATATCACATGAACCAAACTCAAGGAAACAACAACTCAAATCATCATCAAAGATGTTAAAGACTACAAGAGAATGCTTCTATGGTGATGTGGTGTGATTGAGGGCTATTGTGAGCTAAGTTGAGATGGGGTTTCGATTTGAAGATTCTTTCCATGATATTTATAACATATTATTGATTGTTCCCAAGGTTAATTTTATGTTGGTTGTGTTTTTTGAGTGAAAAACCATAAGATGCACTTGAAGGAACATGGGATACAATTGTCTTTTTGGTTGGACTGTTTTGTGGCTAAATATATGGTTTGTGCTGTCTGAAAATTGTGAGAAATAATTGATAATGTTGTGTCTGCTGTTGTTAAGCTTTCCTAAGTGTTAATTAAGTTGATTGAAGAAGAAAATATGAAAGACAAGTGTTTGACGATAAAAATGAAGGTGCTACACGTATGAAGCTGTTTTGGAAGGCATTTTGTGGATGTTTTAAACTAGAAATAATATGGTACATATAAGTATGATGTTCTGAAGCTTGAAACTAATTTATGGAATAAAGTTGGATTTAGTTTATATCTTGTTATGAGAAAAAATGAGTTTGCCTCTCAATATGATTGTTAATATAATCGGAGAAACTTATATTTGATTATATTGTTGTTGCTTCTATTGTTGGTTATAGTTGTTGTTGTTGGTCCGTTTATGACCCTTAGTGGTCTTTGGGATGTATTAAAAATAGGGGAGTTGCTTCCCGATTTTCCTTAAGTCATACGACTAGCCAAATACGATGGTACGACATTATATGTTAACGGCAATATCATTTCACTTGTTGTAGATGCAAGAAGTTTTGTTGAACATGGTTGAGTAATAAGGAAGAGATCATACATATATATTAAGGCTATCCCTTCTTTATTTTTGGCATGATTCATACAATAAAAACGAAACGAGTAAATGCACAACTTTCAAAAATGACTCTATTCCAAATACCTTATAGATTGCGAGATATAAGCTTCCAAAGTCGGACGATGGACAACAAGAATTCCTTCTTCGCGAACGCGAGAATCTTCTCGCGAATGCGAGGAACAAAATCCCAAAAGAAAAAACCTTCTTCACGAACGTGTAAGGCTCCTCGCGAACGCGAACTACAACACAAGACATCAAAAAAACAGCATCTAAAGTAGCCCACAATGATCTGATAACACCCGAAATATACCCGAAACACACACGAGGTCCCCGGGACCCCCACTAAATATACCAACAAGTCCTAGAACATCATATGAACCTAGTCGAGCCCTCAAATCACATCCAACAATGGTAAAAACACGAATTGCACCCCAATTCAAGCCTAATGAAGCTAAGGAATTCCAACTTCTACATGCGACGCTGAAATCTATGAAAAACAATCTGATTGGCCTCAAATTTTGCACATAAGTCATAACTGACATAACAGACCTATTCTAATTTCCAAAATCGGATTTCGGTCCCGATATCAAAAAGTCAACTCCCGGTCAAACATCAAAACATTACATTTCTAACTTTTTCCATTTCAAGCCAAAATCAACTACGGACTTTCAAATAAATATTTGGACACACTCATAAGTCCAAAATAACCATACAAAACTAATCCCAGGCTCAGAATCCCAAAACGAACATTGATAACATTAAAATACACTTCAAGCCGAATTCATGAAATTCTTCTAAAATGCCAACATTCCACAATAAGCGCCATAACGCTCCCGGGTCATCCAATACCCGATCCGGGCATACGCCCAAGTCCACAATCATCATATGCACCTATTGGAACCTTCAAATCCTGATTCCGATGTCTTTTACTCAAAAGTCAAACCTTAGTCAACTCTTCCAACTTAAAGCTTCTGTAATGAGAATTTTCTTTCCAAATCAACTCTGAGCTTCACGAAATTCAGTTCCGACCTCGTGCACAAGTAGTAACACCTGAAGTGAAGCTACTCAGTGCCTCAAACTTCCAAACGACGCGCTAGAGCTCAAAATGACCGTTCGGGTCGTTACATTCTCCCCCACTTAATAAGAACTGCTCCGGAGTTTTCTAAAATCTCTGTTCAACACCTCGTGCACCTACTCGTGCTATCACAACCCAGTTGAGCACATTAACTTAACCCGGTCTGAATATCCTCCCTTTCATTTAGTTAAATGAGCCTTGGAGACAAATTTCAACATCTGAAATCCTCTACAAGTCCAGTTTCATCATACGAACACCATATCATTCACTACACCCTGCATCAAAGCATGATTGTATACCCTTACCGAATTCATACCATGCACCGTATAATCCACATGACCATAATAACATCCTTTGACAAAAATAGCCGCAATTCCACGATTTTGATGCCTATAACACACCTCATGACGTTTGTAAGTCCTGTTTCCAACTCTCGCAATTCTTCCACGATGGAAGAGATATGTAGAAACTCATAACCACCTGCCGAATAAACAAATCATTGAGTCTCTCCTTCGAACAAGAACCATTACCTCATTCTGAACTACATAACGATATTTGCTCTTTAATATGCCTTATATAAATCCGATACCACTGATCCCATATTCAATAATCTCGTCTCACCCAGTACAAGTTGCTCGGACAATAAGCCACCGCAAACACTATCTAAGATTCCATATGAAGCCATCAATGCGCCAACAAGATACAGCTTGAATATGACACATAAGGAATAACGAACTTTGGAGAAGAACTATCCAGACCGCATAGCAAATAAAAGGACCATCAAATACTATGAGCCGTTCTCAGAGGTAAGAAACCGGACACCCAAACTAAATATAAAGAATTGTGCTTAACAGCTCGCTATTGCGGCGTGCAACCCAATCCAACGTGACACTATTGCAGCATGCAACCCGATCCAAACATGAAAATGTCACGGCATGAAACCCGATCCACACCATATACCCGTGGCGATTTGCCACTCGATCCAAAAAATATACCTGTGGTGGCGTGCCACCTGACCCGCACATAACAAATAAAAGTGAACAAACATCAAGTCGTAATGCTTATACTCACTAAATGTCTGAATATCAACCACAAGTGCGCCAATTGCATAATACAATCCTGGGGAGACGGATAGCGCCATACGCTAAGAAGCTCAAGCACAACTAAGGTGCGATATGTGATCTGCATCTCGAGGGCCATCCTGCTGACATAACACCACTGCTACGCAGGACCCTAACACATGTGCATATAATCAAGCAATCTCACAATCCACATGGTACAATAGAGTATTACATGAAATAGTTGACGACGAAAATAACATCCAATGCCTGAATACTTCTCCATAAGAAATGCTATGCTGAATGAGCACCC
Source organism: Nicotiana paniculata (assembly GCA_005239505.1). NCBI lineage: Eukaryota > Viridiplantae > Streptophyta > Magnoliopsida > Solanales > Solanaceae > Nicotiana > Nicotiana paniculata. The sequence goes on from ML332207.1 coordinate 9,454, forward strand.
CGCCCTGGTGTAGAGCACACATCCACATTTAGACCCATCAATGGACCTCAAGAAGATTCTGGTTGTACCGTACTAGGATCCACAATAACCCTTTTCCCTGACATATAAGAATAGTCATCAAATCCGGAACAAACTCACAAGGTCAACCACCCAAGGAATAGAATGCCTCTCAAGCATAAACTCTCGCATTTCTGATATTACCATAACCACCATACTTGGATTCAATCTTTAACAATCAAGTGACTAACATGTCACACAATACAAATCTCTTCGTGAGGGATGCTCCCACGACCTTCCGCTCAGGCTGCAAAGTCCGCACATCCATACCACCAACCATTCTAATAATGTAAAGAGAATCAAAAATCCGCAAGACAATACAAAAAGCCTCTTCCACAAAACATCATTCTTAGGTGACATTAAAGAAAAATGCCAGCTTACTCTGAACATCTGAATTCACTCCTACTCATCTGAGCTCATAACACTCTATCAATACCTAACCGCAATCTTGACCTTCAACATCCCATCCCCATGCCGCTCAATGCACTTGTCCTGCCGCTACGCGATAACACACGTATTAAGCATAACCATTGAAATACTAGTGGAGTGAAACACTTCATTGGCTAGAAAACATTCACTTAGCTTATATCAGAAGAACCAATGCAACACGCAACTAAATCCTCAAAACGGAGAAAATACAACCTCATGTTGCGATCTAAACTGCCATATTTGGAATCCCATTACACACCAAAACCATTTAAATCGAATACCTCCCAAATCAACCAAGGTTTGGTGGCGCTCAAGCCTAAGTATACAACCACAAACTACATGTATAATTTCACGTTGAAGAAACTGATCACTACGACAATCATGTTGATTCAACCATTACTAACCGAGCCACTTCTTCCAATTTACTCTGGACTTGCCCTAAAAATAATAATAGCTCCATTTAAATATAACTAGACCACATCGTCTCAATACCCATGAACCATCTCATATTCTCCTCGCACGCACAATATCATCTTCTGATTCACCCATTCCGGAAGACCTCCCGCGAATCTGAAACTATTTCCCCATCCAATACTACAGTGCTTACCCAAAGATAACATAGAACATCCCAAGTCCTTAGGCACTACACTTAATGTTACATCCTGCATTTTTGCACGTTAAAGTTTTGTCGTAAGTTAATCAACGTAAGCTCGAAAATGAGACTATTTTTGAGGTTATAAGTATTATGCTATTTCAAACAAGTCATGATGGTGAGAGGGCAAATCGAAGAAGATGAGTTTCGTCAAAGTTTGACATTTTAGGATAAATACGGTCCAAGCTATAATACTCAGTATTTATGGACTAGTGTCATACAAGGTACCACATGACCATGATAGTAAGATGTATAATGTGTGTTAAAAGTGAGTAGTATTTTAAGTAATTTGAGATAATTCTTAATTATGTGGATAATTGGATAATTATTTATTTTTAGTGGGAGATTAACCAAATAATTTAAATGTTTGATAAGCTTAACAACCCCCACCCCCTTCCCCCATAATATGGCAGCGCATGAGGTTGGATCAAAACCCAAGTATTGACTCTTGATTTTAGGTAACTAGGTGGCATATGTTAGGGGAATGTTGTGGCTAAGTAATTCCTAAAGCGGGGCCCACTAACAAGGTTAAAACTCAACCTCCCTAATTCATTAAAGGGAGATCGATTAAAACATCAAAAAAAGCAACGGATGAATTCTCAAAATAGGAATTCATATGAACCCTTACTATCATGATATTAAAGGGTAACATTTGGGAATGACTAGAAGGTCGTAAGTATTTCACAGTTTTGCAATGAAAGACGGTAAGTGTTATGACCTCGTCGTCTAAGAGAGCACGATACGATCTTTCTCAAGAATATCATAAGAATTTTCTCCAACTTCAGCCCGCCATTACGTGTTTTGTCGCACTTAACGTTGTTAGAGGGATCGTCAAGAGAATCGATTCAAGTATGTTAAGTCTATCCCTTCTTTCCTTTTGGCATGATTCATACGATACAAATGAAACGAGAAAATGCACAACTTTATAAATTACTCTATTCATAGAATTACTAGGGGTGCCTATGTTCTTGATTTCCTATGTGAAATATCATTATATGGGTTTCATAAAAATACATAATTGATAAAATTATCCGAAAGGTATATTAATCTTATACCATTCCGAGAAATCTTATTAATGTATTTCTTATGCATTTCATTCATTTATATATGTACATTGACCCATGACCAGATGGCGCTATATACGCGTATATTTTATAGATATGGGAAAATGTTACGGCATTATATACACACCACCACCTGATCAACTGGTATACATTGACAATTTTTCCCACAGTGGTCGAGATGATATAATGGGATTTCCTTAGAGGCTTGATGATGTTATGTACGAATATACCTATGCTTGGTATGACATTTGTACGTATATGCATGTCATTGTAAATATTAATGATTCACAGAGTTATTCAGACTTACATGTTAAGTCTTATACTCTATAGTTTCTCACATGTCAATTGTTTACTGATTTTCGTTTCTTACATACTCGGTACATTATTTTTATTGACGTCCCTTTTCCTGGGGACGCTTTGTTTCATGCCTGCAGGTACCGATAAACAGGTTGAGATTCCTCCAAGTAGGCTATCAGCTCAGCGGAAGGTGTTGGTGCGCTCTATTTGCTCCGGAGTTTCTTATTTGGTCAGTATGATTAGGACATGTATTGGTTGGTATGACGGGTCCCGACCTTTATAATAAGTATGTACTCCTAGAGGCTTGTAGATAGATGTCATGTATATGGATAGTTGTATGGCCTTGGCGGCCTATGTTTTGAGTATATTAAGGATCATGTCAGCCTTATCCGTACGTCATATGTATAAGTCGGTAAATCAATTTGGGTCACCCTATATTTAGTATTCCCTCATGCTTATTTTAGCCATCTCATGCAGCCTTTCTGGTTCATTTGCCTATGAGAATATGATACAGAAGATACATATGTTGGTACTCGGTTGTGTGGCACCAGGTGCCCGCGCGGCCCGTCGGTTTGGGACATGAAAAAATAGTATCAGAGGAGTTGCCTAGGGAGTCTACAAGACGTGTGTAGTAGAGTCTTGTTTATCGATATGGTGTGCGCCAAACTTATGAGTAGGAGGCTATAGTTCATTTAGGACTGTCAGTCTTTCTTGTCATTCTAGATCGTCTAGTAGAGGTCGCTTGGAAGAATTCGACCTCCTAAATTTTGTTTTATTCGTAACAAGACGATACCTACATCCAAAAGACAATTAGTAAGATATTGTATGTGGTTGTGGAAGAGTTGAGTTAGAGGAACTCGATTTTGCATCATTCTTATGATGGATGAATGTGAGGTCTTTAGCATAACATGTGATATTAAGACGTGTAAGGTTCTTGATAAGGAGCTTTAAGGCAAGAATATCTATCCACGCATATGGTGAAAAGCAATGAGAGAATCAGAAGGTACATACAAGTTTCAAAAATGTAAAAGAAGAAAGATGAAGAAGTGTACGAGGTACCCAACTAGTGAAGATTATCATTATTTATCATTCATGAAGGGAGGTATAAGCTTTTGAGTTACCTTCAATAGTAAAAGAGGTATGTACAATCGACCACACCCATCTCAATTATGCCTTATGGAAAGTAACAGATATGGTTTAAGACAAAGACGGGATATCAAGATCTGGTTGGAGTTAGAGTAACCCAAAAGGATGGATGGATTGTTTGCGTTAGTTGATATTTCCAAAGGATATTGCAAATGTTCTAATAGATCTCCTTATGAGACACCTAGATGGTTCACTCTGGAATAGTATAGCTAGATATGAATACTAGAATGTTCAATTTTTTTTTACAAAGATAGGCATTGGAGGCCTAGAAGGGATAAATATTACCTTAGCGTGGCTCCCGTCACAAGTAGAGAGAGATTGTTAGGCAACCCGAAGAGCCAGTGGATGGAGCAAAGGGAGCTAAAAGCAAAAGGATGTCTTGTTGAAGTTTTCAGAATAAGGTGATAGACAGAAATGTTAGCAGAATAAGAAGAGAGTTAATGGAGCATTATGAATAGGATGTGATACATGGATGACAACGGTAGATAAAAAAATGATAATATTACAGAGCCTATAGTCAAAGGAAGGAAAAAATAAGAGGTGACAGGCCTTGAGACAATAAAAGAGTATAGGCCATAAATTCATACCCTCGTTTCGAGAAATAAGTTCATGACTCTAACGTGATTACCAAAAGGAAAAGTTAGACAATAGAGTAATAGAAATCAGTATGGGCTGGTGAACAAGACAAGCTAAACACGAATTTGGGACTGAGTGATTTGATGATAGTCGGCATCATGAGAATTTCATATTACGTTACGGCAATAAGAGAATGGACAACATAATAATAACTCTTAAAGGTCATCCAGGAAGACGCTTCCCTAAAGCAAGCAATGCGAGGAAAGTTAAGCTTAAGGAACTATGTGTGCTAGTTACACTAAGTGTCACCCTCGTGGGTAAGGAATTTTGTTATCCATAGTACATAAGGATTATCGCAAGGTCGGTAAGGGTCATCGATGATATAAAAAGACGCCAAAGAGGAAGAGGTAAAAAAATCTATAGGTAGACCGCCTTAGATCTAAATCTTATTACTCCCTTAAAAAGGGGGGGGGGGGGGGGGGGGTATGGATTGATGTGGCATTAAGTCATAATAAAGTGTTTTAGTAACTATGGAATGGTAAAGGGATAATGCGATAAATGAGAAAGGGATGAGATTGCACTTATTCAAATCCTACAGATACCGCATTATTCAAGAACATTATGTAAACACAACATCAAGGAGAGGAAGTAAGGGTTACTGGCCGAGATCTTATTGATAAATAAGGAGCCAGTGCGAGACGTACGTTAAGACAAAGAAAATAACTCAAGAAAGATTATGCGGAATATTAATATAAGAATGGACCAACGAATAGTTAGTAGTTGATGCAGGAAGAGCCGAGTTATGGCTAAACAAGATGACTGGCAAATCAACAGATCATGCAAGATAAACATAGTGAACCCAACCATAGGGAATTTAGTCTCGCAGATACGACATCGTGAACCTTGAGAAATATTCAGATAGGAGTTGGGCTAATTAAAGGTACCGTATGAATGTTACGAAAATAAAAGAGAGTCTCACTAGGAAGACAATTAAAACTTCAATTCAGAAGCAACTGTACAAGCACGTGAGCGTGGAGGTAAGTAACGAAGGATAATTATAGGTGAGTACGAACATCAAAAATTTTATTGGGTATACGAAGTAATAAGCTCGCATCTTTACAAGAGTCAGAGGGTCTGCCTTAAGTACTACAACGAAACACTAGCTGAGGAAATAAGGAAGAAGGCTTCAAGTTAAGCACAGTGACCTAAAGAGGAAATGGTTTTATAACAATAGTCTCACAACAACATTGTATGCACCCTATAAGAAAGTGGCACCTACCGTGGCTAATGAACAGGAAGTAAAATCAAAGGTAATATTCGAGATCATATGAGTTGCACGAAAATTTTTGCATGCGTGGGAACTAAGATAAGCTAAGTATGCACGCAACAAGGGGGCAGAAAGCCCGGGAAAAGTAATAACTTACATTTAAAGAAATCTGAGAAGGAACGAAAAGAATTATTCGATCAACGATCCAGAGTTGGTTACGTTATAAACACACTTAAGATTTCAAAGTATTATCCATGCAACATATATGTTGAAAATCATACAGTCGTAGAAGACTCTGGTATAAGTTAAAAGAAAGAATCGAGTCCAGGTCATTGACAAAGGATTGAATTATTAGAAGATTATATCATGGATATTCCATAGCATCCATGAATGGCTAAAGTAATAACTAATGATTTGAGCCGCATATCAGAAGATATCTTAAACCTACAAAAAGGCTGATCAGAGTGAAGAGGAAACTAAAGAGTTGCATCAACTAAGTAAATCAAGAGTCTGATTATTGGACCTAGAAAAATTATTGAAATCGTAATTGAGAACATTGCAGAATCACTCTTAATATCATAGGTACAATAGCCATATTATATAATAGCTCTACAATAAAGTAGTTAGAAGAGTACCAGTCTCAGAAGAAGTCAGTATGGGGCTCACACCTGATTATGTATGCACCAGAGGTGCAAGTATTATAATAGAGCTTCAAGTTGTGGATGTGAAATATACATGTGTAGAAGGGAGGTCATGAAAGAGATAGAAGATGTGATGTGAGATTTTAAGGTAAGTTAGGTAAAGGTGAACAACGTACGAGATACTCAAATGCACAAGGTTGTGAATATCCCATAATTCAGATAAAAGGCTAGAAGCACTGGGATTCAGTATCCAGTAATGATAGCAGCGTCCTCAGTAGCATATCTTCCAGCCTATGGTTTTCTGGGTACTGAGAGCTCTAGTTAAGAAAGTAAAGAAGAGTTAAAGACGATGTGATGTCTCGCTTGATGTTACAGAACAACACAAGGAAATCTATGGCGCAAGCAGTTGAAGGAAGGTTGCGAGTAATATAAATAAATACGTGTAGGTCGCAAGCTAAAGTATGTTAAAGCGACAAGGTTTTAGGAAGACAAGAGTAAGGATAAGAAAGGGCGAGTGAGAAGGTGAAGAGAATGAATAAGTCCTCAAGATTAAGCCCATGAAAACAAGATAGCTAAGGGGTTCTCTATGTTACTGACATCAATGTATAACCTGAATGAACTCAAGGGAGTCTAAGATTAATAACATTTAAAAGTAATGGAATGTTGCCCTGTGTCACGACCCCAAATCTAAGCTAGTCGTGATAGCGCCTATCGTGGAACTAGGCCAGCCAAAAAAATACACTCAAACCATAATAAGCTTCCATTTACATCTTTACTAAACTGATAACCCATAAAGGTTTCCTTTAAAAATATTTAAAACAGTTAAAGTTATACAGAATATTAAATACAACCCCCAAGATCCCGGAGTCGCTAGTCATGAGCATCTACATAAAATATACAACTCAAAAGAAAATAAATTCTATAATAGTAAGCAGGAGAGAGCAAGACTGCGGACGCGTGCAGCTACCTCGCAAACCTCCGAGAGATCTCTGGAACAGATACATAGCTCACCCTGCCCTAACACCTGGATCTGCACACAAGGTGCAGGGAGTAATGTGAGTACGCCAACTTAAATTATCACGCTTAAAATTCGATTTCAGTAAAAATCATTTGGAAAAATACTTTCCAATAGTTATAAATTTCAAGAAGTTTAGTGTAAAAATGCTGAAAATCATAAAAGGGCCCCTCGGGCAAAACATATTTCATAAGTTCAGAGTGAAAGTGGTAAAATCATAAGTAGCCCGTCGGGCAAAAACATGTATCAAAAATTGCCCCTCGGGCATGCCTCACAGTTACTCATAATCAGCCCCTCGGGCATACCTCACCGTCACTCATAATCAGCCCCTCGTGCATACCTCACAGTCACTCATGCCTTCCAATCACTCGTCACTCGGCATTCGCACTCAGTAGGTACATGCGCTCACTAGGGTGTGTACAGACTCCGGATGGGCTCCTTCAGCCCAAGCGCTAATATCAAGCCACTTCATGGTATATCATATCCTCATAATCACGCCCTCGGCCTCACTCAGTCATAACCTCTAAAACGCCCCTCGGGTGTATCAGTAAAACGGGGTACTCGACCCAAAACATCATTTTATATATAAAAATAGTGTAAATAAGGCTGAGTTTCGAAAACAGTTAAGCACAACATCATTGAGTGTAAATCATAAATCAACAGTGAGGAAATAGCAATGAAAAGCCCCCAAGGGGTCTAAATAAGTCGACACGAGGCCCCAAACATAGCTTATAGCTTAAATATAGCAATAGTCTTTAGAAAACAATTTAACATATGATTTAGAGTAAAATACACAACTCAATAGTTGCCGCGGAGAGGACCAAGTCCAATCCAAAAATCAGTGCGCACCACATACTCGTCATCCGATATGTGCGCCATTCTATAAACAGTGAGAAATATGAAGTCCGGGGTTTCATACCCTCAGGACAAGGTTTATAGCCATTACTTACCTCTACCGGGCCACAATACTAATCCGTGATTCTCTTGCCCCTCAAATTGGCTCCCGATTGTTCCGAATCTAACCAAAACTAGATTAACATCATCAATATAGACTAAAGGAACGAAACCCAATCGAAAACTATCAATTTAGACACAATTCTCGAAATTCGGCCAAACTCGAGCCCCGGACCCACGTCTCGAAATCTGATAAAATTACATCACAAGAACCCTTATCCTCCCATGAGTCCGTACATACCAAGAACATCAATATCAGACAACAATTGCCCACTCAAATTACCAAAGGAAATTTCCAAATCTTTCCTCCCATTTTCCCCAAATTCTCTACTTAATTCCTCAAATTGAATGGTGAAAATCAAGAAAAATTCATGAAAGTAAACCAAAAATGACTGGAGAACACTTACCACAAGAATGCCACTGAAAATATCGTCAAAAATCTCCTTCCCCCGAGCTCTCAAATGGGAAAATGAGTTATGTCCAAGAACCCCCGAAATTAGAACTTAAACTGCCTGCCCAGACATTTACACAGTGCGATCGCTGAAAAAGGCACGCGATCACGAAGAACAAAAATGCTGGCAAACCAAACTAACCCTATGCGATCGCGGAAGACAATTCCTCAAAGCAATGCGATCGCGACCAGCTCTATGCGAACGCATAGAGAAATTTCATCACCTCACCGCCACACGCGCCCACACAGTGCGATCGTAACAAGCCTAACGCGACCGCACTGTTCTTCCTCCTCCCACTACGCGATCACGGACCATACATGGCGATCGCATAACACAATTTTTGGTGCCTCACCAACCAACCCTATGCGACCGCAGCCTCACCATTGCGATCGCATACAAGGAAACCAGATCAAGAAAACACAGCAGCAACAACAGTCCTTTTAAGGCCAAACACACTCCATTAACCACCCGAAACAAATATGAGGCCCCCGGGACCTCAACCAAACCTACCAACACACCCCATAACATCATTCAAACTTAGTCGAGTCTTCGAAACACCAAAAACAATGCAAAAACACCAAAATTACATCAAATTCAAGCCTATGAACTTTGAAACTTCTAAATTTTGCCAATGATGCCGAACCAACCAAAACACATCCGATTGACCTGAAAATTTTCACAAATATCCAAAATGACATTACAAACCTGTTCCAACTTTAGAAATTCCATTCCGACCCAGATGGCCTATTTTTCCACTGCCGATCGAAAATCGCCAAGAACTAATTTTCGCCAATTCAAGCCTAATTTTACTTCGGACATCAATACACAGTCCTAAGTCCCAAATCACCTGACGAAGCTATCTGAGCCAAAAAATACACATTCTGAGGTCGTTTACCAATAAGTCAACTTCTGGTTGACTTTTCCACTATTGAACCAAGTTGAGAGACTAAGTGTCTCATTTCTCACCACGACCACTCCGAACCCGAACCAACCAACCACACACATAAATGAAGCTGAACCACATATAATGAAGTAGAAATGGGGGAAACGAGGCTAAACTCTCGGAACGACCGTCCAGGTCATTACATCCTCCTCCATTTAAACATACGTTCGTCCTCGAACGTGCCAAGAGTTGTTCTCCAACACCATCAAACTGCCATGTAGCCTACCATGCACATACCCGGGGGAGATCCCACGTCACCCTATCCCATATAGGTCCAATAGCACAACATAGTAAAAATTTTGAAACCCAATCCTGACCCATAAACCTTAGAACAAAATTCCCACTTTTGAAATAGTATACAAGATCAAAATTCCATAACTATAAACTTAACAAGTCTGAACATGCTGAATCAAGCCGTATATGCACCCCATATGAAATCACATAAAACACCGCATGACTCAAACACCCAGAGCGATAACTCCTAATCACAATAGCTTCTCAGAACAACCCAATACCAGTACATAACCTCTTATCAAGAAAAGTCTCGCTCTAACACTTTCATATACTGCCGATAAGGAAATAAGCACGTAGAAACTAACAACCATTCGTCCGATCAGTTAGACATGAAGCTCCCCCTTCCCAAACAGGAATTACAGTAGATTTCTAAGCCGACTCCTGATATTTATCCTTCCAACTATGATGTAGACAAGTCTGACAATATTCATTCTAGTTCCAATGACCTCTTCTTATCCAACACGACCACTCTCCTGACATAGCACTTGATGAAATTCGAAGCCATAACCTGTGCAACTCGTGCACTCAATAGAAACATCCTAACGTAATCAAATTATATGAATGATTCATATGAGAGGACTATCCTGCCATTAACAATACCCTCACAACATCACGCTAAAAGCCTGGCACACACCATAAAAAATCAAAACACACGCATCCAATACCAAAGGTCATACCCCTACCTAACTCTTTTGCACTGAACGATCTCATCCAAACGCCTGTCCACTTGAAATATTTCACGACACCTTGCCCAAAATCAATAACCATTCGAAATTCGACATCAAGTACTCAAAGTGCATTGCCATAACCACGGGGAAACCGGACAATACCATGCCACACAAATCAGAAGGTACATAACCAACATGTCTCAATCCCGCAACACCCAATTACTTACCTTACTCAAATCTAGCTATAAAGCCTAATTAGAACCGCACCGTATGTGCATATAACCAATAATCACCGCTCCTCGCAACACCGAAGGGTAACTCATAGATCACTCCAGAACATGAATAAACTCAATCACAATCAGATGGTACATCCCTCAACAATAGAAATTCTGAGCCAACAATTCCGACCCGGTGCAGAATACACACCCATACTGGCCTACCAATAACCCTGAATCAACTCGGGTCACCTACAACAGATAGATAACTTATCGAATAGTTCACAATGACTGAATCATGGTACATACTAACATTAGACTAGGTCTGCTCTTTTTATGAGAACTCTCGGTCTCGAAGTTCGTGAAGCGCACAAATTACTGTATCTGATCTCAACTCCATCACTTGAATACATGACACATCCCCAATTACTCAATCATTCCACGAGAGATACTCCTATGATTCTTCCGTGTCACCAAGCAACTTTGAATATCAATAGTCAATCATACAAGAGAGTGTCGCGATACCAATGAAGTACCCTTAACTCAAACACATTGCTCTTTCTGAAATGTATACCCTCATTAAGCCGCACCAAGTAGTGATATTATTTACCTAGTCATATGAAACTGTCCATGCTGCCTAAGAATTTTGTTTTGACCTTCCTTCCAGAACTGAAACGCGACCTCACATATGCAAATCTCAATTCTACCCACATACCGCATACGTCATGCCATCCTAGGGAAATTACGGGAACTTCTTGATCCTTTCCGAGCCATAAGCAACTACATACCCAACTAGCCAAGAACTTCCATTTGACCCCATTTAGAAGAAAATTCACTACACGTCACGCGCACCTCACGCCAAAAGAAAATATGCACCCTTAACCGTGGTAGAAACCATCAGGAACTATCCGAAATCCCATTTGCGCAACACCAAACCATCAGGACTGAATCCTTCTAACTCAACCAATCTACGCAGGCCACCAAAAACCCAAGAGTATTGCTAAGAAACACCCGTAAAAACTCATCACCTCATGAACTCTCAAAGAATTAATCGTATCCCTTACTATGCCGATCCGACCTACTACCAATTTGCCCTATTTACCAAGTTTCTTCTAACTTACCTTCAAATTGATACTTCTCTTTGCCGTAATACCACAATTCTCAACCCAAACTTACCTCACGAGTCCCAAGCATAAAAATGTACCGTCTAAAGCTCTAAGCCGCTGAATACTCCCTCAAATATCCCCAAGAGTATATATTTAAAATACTTATCCTGAAGAGATTTCCTGCGAATCTAAAGCCATTACCTTCACTTTCTTGATATTGATATGTAGAATCCATGATAACGTAGAAATTTCATAAGTCCTGATACCCTCCAACATAAATCTCAATCACACTGACCAATTAGGCAGAATCGACCTGACCCGTTTGCACACTATCATACTAGGAAAGTAATCGACTCACTTGAAGCCGCATGCAAATTCATACACTGCGCACACTACACCTTTTACAATTACCTCTCAATAATTCCATAGAATTCATTTACCCATAGAGTACATCACAACTTGTATCGAAGAATTTTCATTACTTGATTCATTCCCATACCCCACACCTGCAGGCCATAATTGATTTACCAATATACCTCGAACTTAAAAAAATACATACAAAATCATGTAATCAACTTATCATTAACAGACTCCCTCACGTGGCTCAAAGCCAATGACCAAGACAACAAATAACTCACAACGCCCATAATAACACAACCCGTCTAACAACTCAAGTCATCTGCAAACTCTCGCATTCACCATTATAATAGTCATGCTAACTTCCACAAGCGATCTAAACTCAAATTGCAACATATATCATTTACTGGTAGAAGAGAACTTACTACAGAACATCATAAGGATCACATACCCCAGGACAATCCATAGGAGATACCCCTGCCCGCTTAGCCTCAAACTGATATCTCTCTTTATACACTTCTGAAGACCATAACTATCACGCAATCACTACACCTTCTACATCTAAACACAAACAACGTCTACCCTCGAGGCATCACCATACGCGGTAAGAACCTGAAGCTGATGGCACAACTAACACTAGAGCGGTTGGTCAAAGAAATCTCAAGCTTCTGGAAGCTCTACCCACACATGTCTGACCACATGGATACCCTCACTAGACACCACGTGTCCCATGAATGCTACTGAACCAAACCAAATTCACACCTGGAGAATCCTTATAATGCCATCCTCAAATACTGAGTATGCTACTCCTGGCTACGCGAATATGCCAGGACTCCATCGATGAATACAATAACAAGGAGTGTTAATACGGCTGGAATATACCATTAATCAAATACATGAATGTTACTGGGGCAATGATCAGCCCAAAAGACATCACCAGGAACTCATAACCCAATAAAAGGATCTGTTTCACTCCATAACTACACAACATGAGAGGTCTTCCAATACACTCACAACCCAAAGCCATACGCCAAACCGAGACAGAAATCAAACACTCGATAGTTCTTGCCACATTTCTAGCCAACCTTTTTGTCATAATCAAACAATCTGAACACATCTAACCATCAAATCACACTCACCATGTAGCCATCTAGTCACAAATTCTCATCAGTAAAAACACAAACGGACATATATGTCCCCAAATGCATGGCTCACACAATCAAAATCTTAGCACTCAAGCCACAAAATGAATCTGGCCTCAAGTCCTCCAGACTGGCCCATTACCACCATGCCAAAATCACATCTCATCCATGGAAGTCACAATTCGTCGATACACAACTGATACCAAGCACTCTCGGGCGCGTTCGAATACATGGATGGAATTCAAGAGTTACGCTCTTGGCTTAAAAAAATGGGTTCGAACGACAAGAATTCAAGAATGTGAGATTTCCTAAGGGTTCTGCAGCCTCTTGAAGATAAGTACAAACGTCTTTGTACCATATGCAAGACTCTACTAAACCTACTCATGACCGGTGAGTCCTATGTAACCTATCGCACTGATACCAACTTGTCACGACCCCAAAACTATGTAACCTATCGTGGAACTAGGCTAGCCAAAACTACACTCAAACCATAATAAGCTTCCATTACATCTTTACTAAACTGATAACCCATAAAGGTTTCCTTTAACATTTTTAAAATAGTTAAAGTTATACCGTATAATAAATACAACCCCCGAGAACCCGGAGTCGCTGGTCATGAGCATTTACATAAAATATACAACTCAAAAGAAAATAAATTCTATAATAGTAAGCAAGAGAGAGCAGGACTGCGGACACGTGCAGCTACCTCGCAAACCTCCGAGGGATCTCTGGAATAGATACACAGCTCACCCTGCCCTAACACCTGGATCTGCACACAAGGTGCAGGGAGTAATGTGAGTATGCCAACTCTGTAGTAATGAAAATAAATCAGGTATGAGCAACAAGAAACACATAAAAATCAATTCGTCAATTCACAATAAGCACAACCTTTCTTTCAAACAATGTATACGTTAAATTATCAAACTTAAAAGCCGATTTCACTAAAAAATCATTTGGAAATATGCTTGCCAATAGTTTCAACATAACTTTCAAGAAGTTTTGTGTAAAAATGCTGAAAATCATAAAAAGGCCCCTCGGGCAAAACATATTTCATAAGTTCAGAGTGAAAGTTGTAAAATAATAAATAGCCCCTCGGGAAAAAATATGTATTAGAAACTACCCCTCGGGCTTGCCTTACAGTCACTCATAAGAAGCCCCTCAGGCATACCTCACATTCACTCATAATCAGCCCCTCGGGCATACCTCAAATTCACTCATGCCTCCCAATCACTCGTCACTCGGCACTCGCACTCAATAGGTACCTGCGCTCACTAGGGGTGTGTACAGACTTCGGAGGGGCTCTTTCAGCCCAAGTGCTAATATTAAGCAACCTCGTGGCGTATCATATCCTCACAATCAGGCCGTTGGCCTCACTCAGTCAGAACCTCTCAAAAGCCCCTCGGGCGTATCAATAAAACGGGGTACTCGACCCAAAACATCTATATGTCAAAATAGTGTGAATAAGGTTGAGTTTCGAAAACAAGTAAGCACAACATGACTGAGTGTAAATCATAAATCAATAGTGAGGAAATAACAGTGAAAAGCCCCCAAGGGTCTAAACAAGTCGGCACGAGGCCCCAAACATGGATTATAGCCCAAATATAGCAATAGTCTTTAGAACACAATTTAACATATGATTAAGAGTAAAATACGCAACTCAACAGTTGCTGCAGAGAGGACCAAGTTCAATCCAAAAATTAGTGTGCACCACATACTTGTCATATGACATATGCGCCATTCAAAAAACAGTGAGAAATATTAAGTTTGTAGTTTCATACAATCAGGACAAGATTTATAGTCATTACTTACCTCTACCGGGCCACAATACTAATCCGCGATGTTCTTTCCCCTACAATCGGCTCCCGATTGCTCCGAATCTAACCAAAACAAGATTAACCTCATCAATATATGCTGAAGGAACGAAACGCAATCGAAAACTATCAATTTAGGCACAATTCTCGAAATTCGGCCAAATCCGAGCCCCGGGCCAACGTCTCAGAATCTGATAAAAATTACATCACAAGAATCCTTATCCTCCCACGAGTCCGTACATACCAAGAACATCAAAATCGGACCACAATTCCCCACTCGAATTACCATAGGAAATTTCCAAATCTTTCATCCCATTTTTCCCAAATTCTCTACTTAATCCTCAAATTGCATGGCTAAATCAAGATAAATTCATGAAAGTAAACCAAAAATGATTGAAGAAGACTTACCACAAGAATGCCACTGAAAATATCGTCCAAAATCTCCTTCCCCCGAGCTCTCAAATGGCAAAATGAGTTATGGCCAAGAACCCCCGAAATTAGAACTTAAAATGTCTGCCCAGACTTCTACTCAGTGCGATCGCGGAAAACGGCACGCGATCGCGAAGAACAAAAGTGCTGCCCAACCAAACTAACCCTATGCGATCGCTGAAACACCTATGCGATTGGAAGACAACTCCTCAAAGCAATGCGATCGCGACCAGCTCTATGTGATCGCATAGAGAAATTTCATCACCTCACTGCCACACGCGCCCACACAGTGCGATCGCAACAAGCCTCACGCGACCGCACTGTTCTGCCTCCTCCCACTACGCGATCGCGAACCATAAATTGCGATTGCATAACACAATTTCTGTTGCCTCACCAACCAACCCTATTCGACCGCAGCCTCACCATTGCGATCGCATATAAGGAAACCAGATCAAGAACACACAACAGCAACAGAGAGACTAAATGTCTCATTTCTCACCACGACCACTCCGAACACGAATCAACCGACCCAACACACATAAATGATGTTGAACCACATATAATGAAGCAGAAACGGGGGAAACGCGGCTAAACTCTCGGAACGACCGACCGGGTCGTTACACCATGGTAGTAGAATGAGGGTGTAATTTTGATAAATAATGGATGAAGTTTGGGCCTATGTTTGAGTAATGTTTTGTAATAAAAAGACTTCATAGACGACAGGGGATTAGAATACCCCCACCCATAAAATGAATCACTTTGGCATGCTATGAAATACGGTTATTGAAGTATAGTATCGCCCCTAGGTGGATTAGGCAAGTCACTTATGATATCCCCGATGAGACGTAAGCACTAGTGGTAATGTATTACGTAAGAAGTTTCAAGATATCAGTGGTAGATTGTAGATCAACATTGAGGTAAATCAACAATAGATGGATAAAAGTTATAAAGTATGAGATGATAGTAGGACATTTTTAAGAGCTATCAAGCTATGAGATTGATAAGTACATCAATCAACATTCGAGGACGAATGTTCTAAAAGAAAGGACTTAAAGTTTCGTCGCAAGTTAATCAACGTAAGCTCGGAAATGAGACTATTTTTGAGTTTATAAGTATTATGCTATTTCAAACAAGTTCTTGAAGGTGAGAGGGTAAGCAAATGGAAAAAGATGAGTTTCGTCGAAGTTTGATATTTTGGGACAAATACGGTCCAAGCTATAATACCCGGTATTTATGGACTACTACCATACAAGGTACCACATGACCATGATAGTAAGATGTATAAACTGTGTTAAAAGTGGGTAGTATTTTAAGTAATTTGAGATAATTCTTAATTATTTAGATAATTGGATAATTATTGTTGTTTAGTGGGAGATTAACAAAATAAATTTAGTTTGATAAGCTTAACAACCCCCCCCCCCCCCCCCCCCCCCACAACATGGTAGCCCATGAGGTTGGATCATAACCAAAGTATAGTGACTCTTAATTTTGGGTAACTAGGTGGCATATGTTAGGGGAATTTTGTGGCTAAGTAGTCCCTAAAGTGGGGCCCACTAACAATGTTAAAAATCAACCTCCCTAATTCATTAAAGAGATATGTATTAAAACTTCGAAAAAGGCAACAGATGAATTGTTACACCCCGCGTTTTTGTACGTGAAAGTATTCCATAAATTGATGGAAGCTCGAAAATGAGATGTTATATCCCGTTTTACCATACATTAAAGTTTCATCGTAAGTTAATCGATGTAAGTTCGGGAATGAGATTGTTTTGAGATTATAAGCATTATGCTATTTCAAACAAGTGATAAGTAAATTCGTGAAGGTGAGAGGGTAAGCGAATCGAAGAAAATGAGTTCCGTCGGAGTTTGATAATTTGAGTATAAAATACGATTCAAGCTATAATACCCCATATTCATGGACTAGTTCCGTACAAGGTACCACATGACCATGATAGTAAGGTGTATAAAGTGTTTTAAAAGCGAGTAATATATTAAGTAATTTAAGATAATTCCTAATTATGTGGATAATTGAATAATTATTGGTTAATGGGGGATTAACAAATTGATTAAGGAATTAAGTGGATAATTATGGGATAAGAATTAACTCCCCAACGTGGCAGCCACATGGAATCCATTAAGTGACTCTTATGGCAACACTTCAAGAGATGAACACCTTATCTCTTTGGGTTGAAGAATGATATCAAAAGACTTCTTTAATTAAAAAAAAAAAAAAGGACATTTACATATTCAAAATGATGGATAGCTTCAGCAAGAGAAGCCATACTATAGTCTTAACCATTCCTTGCAAACACGTAGAAAGGAAAGTTATATGAGTCATCCTTACACTTTATCTTCAATTGGTATCAAAATTCATTTAGGGGAGTTATAGAAAGGGAAGATCCAAGGACGAAAAGGTAAGGGATTTTGAAATTCATATGGGACTCCATATTGTAATAGCAATATCAGTTCTTAAATTAGCAAAGGATTCATAAAAAATTATACTGCATAATAGCAACGGGATTTTGCGATTCTAAGGGAGTACGCTGCAATATTTCTCAAGAATACCATACAGATTTTCACCTACTTCGATCCGCTATTACATGTTTTGTCGCAATCAATGTGTGTTAGAGGGATTTTCAAGAGAATTGGTTTAGGTATGTTAAGGCTATCCCTTCTTTATTTTTGGCATGATCCATACGATATTAACGAAACGAGAAAATGCACAACTTCCATAAATAACTCTATTCATAGAAATGCTAGTGATGCTTATGTTCTTGATTCCCAATATGTACTATTGTTCTATCATCTGTTCATGGGTCTCAGAAAATACGTAAGTTGATAAAGTTTATTTCATGATATTAATCAAAGACATAATGGTCTTATGACATTTGTATTGACGTACTTCTCATGCATTGCATTCATTTATACATGTACGTTAACCCATGACCAGATAGCGTTATATACGCGTATATATGTATATATATGTATATGGAATATGGAAAAAGGTTACGGCATTATATACGTACCACCACCTGATCAGTTGGTATACATTAATGATTTGCCCACAGCGACTGAGGTGATATGATGGGATGCCCTCAGAGGCTTGATGATATTATGAACGCATATACCTAAGCATGGTATGATAGTTACCCCATATTTCTCTCATATCTATTATTTACTAATTTTCATTCCTTACATACTCAATACATTATTTGTACTAACGTTCCTTTTGCCTGGGGACGCTGCATTTCTTGCCCGTAGGTCCCGATAGACAGGTCAAGAGTCCTCCAAATAGGCTATCAGCTCAGCAGAAGAGATTGGTGCGCTCCATTTGCTCCGGAGTTTTTTGTTTGGTCAGTATGATTTAGACGTGTACTTTTTGGTATGGCGGAGCCCTTTCTCGATCTCTATGATAAGTATGTACTCCTAAAGGCTTGTAGATAGTTGTCATGTATACGGATATTTGTATGGCCTTGTCGGCCTATATTTTAAGTATATAATGGATCACATTGGCCTTATACGCCCGTATGTCATATGTATGAGTTTCTATATCAGGTTGGGTCATTGTATGTTGGGTATTACCTCATGTTTACTCTGATTATCTCGTGACGCTCCTTCTGGACCACTTACCTATGATGATATAATAAGAAATATACGTTGCATTGGTACTCGGTTGAGTAAGGTACTGGGTGCCCGCCGCGGCCCATCGGTTTGGGTCGTAACAAATGTGGTATCAGAGCAGTTCTGTCCTAGGGAGTCTACAAGCCATGTCTAGTAGAGTCTTGTTTATGGGTGTGTTGTGCACCACATTTATAAGCAGGAGGCTACAGGACATTTAGGACTGTTACTCTTTCTTCTTACTCTAGAGCGTGTGGTAGAGCTCAGTTATAAGAACTCAATTTCTTAGACTCTAACTTATTCATAATATAATAATACCTATATCCAGAAAGACGGTTGTTAATAGATTGAACGTGGCTATGGAAGAGTTGAGTTAGAGAAGCTCGACTTTTATGATGCTTATGTTGAGTAGATGTAAGGTATTTAATAGATCATGTGTGTACTAGGACGTGTAAGCCTCTTGATAAGGAGCCTTAAGGAAAGAATATATATCCACCCTTATAGGCAATGAGAGATTCAGAAGATAGATACAAGTTTCAACAAGGAAAATAATCATCGTGAAGAAGGGTATAAGGCGCCTAGTTAATGAAGGTTATCAGTGTTAACAATTGAAGCAGAGAAATATAAGTCTTATGCCTTATGGAAGCTAACAGAAGTAGTATAAGAGAAGGACGGATATTAGGATCTGGATGGGGTTAGAGTGACCCAAAATGGTGGGTGGATTTTTTACGTTTAGTTGATATTTTCGAAGGATATTGCAAATGTGCTAATAGATCTCCTTGTGAGACACCCAGATGGTGCACTCTAAAATAGTAAAGCTAGATATGAGTAGTACAAAGATAGGCACTGAAATCCTTGAAAGGATAAATATTACCTTAGTGTGGCCCCTGTCCCTAGTAGAGAAAGAATGTTAGGAAATTCGAAGAGTCAATGGATGGAGCAAGGGTAGCTAAAAGAAAAAAAAATGTCTTGTTTGAGTTTTCAGAATAAAGTAATAGACATGAATGTTAGCAGGAAATAAGAAGAAAGTCAATGAAGCATTATGAGTAAGATAGTGATACATATATGACAACGGTAGATCAAAAAGATGATAGTATTACAGAGTCTATATTCAAGTGAAGGAAAAGACGAGAGGTGAAAGACCTTGAGACAACAAAAGATTATAGGCCATAAAGTAATCCTCATTTCGAGAAATAAGTTCGTGAGTCCAACGTAATTGCCAGAAGGAAAAGTTAGACCCCAGAGTAATAGAAATCAGTATGGATTGGTGAACAAGATAAACTAAACATGAATTAGGGACTAAGTGGTTTGATAATGGTCGACATCATGAAAATTTCAGATAGCGTAATGGACAATAGAATAAGATTCATTAGAAATTTGGAGAATGGTCATTCAGGAAAACGCTTTCCTAAAGCAAGAAATGTGAGAAAAGTTAGGCTTAAGGGATTGTGTGTTCCAGTTACACTAAGTGCCACCCTCGTGAGTAAAGAATTTTGTTATCATTGGTACAGAATGATTTCCGCAAGGCAAGTAAGGGTCATCGATGATGAGAAAAGGTGACAAAGATGAAGAGATAAAACACCTATATGTAGATTATCGTAGCACTAAATCTTAGTACTCTCCTAAAGGGGGTTTATGGAGTTATGCGGCATTAAGTCAGCATTAAGTGGTTCTAGTAATTATGGAATGGTAAAGGAAGAATACGAAAAAAATGAAATAGGGATGAGATTGCACGTATTCAATGCCTACAGATAGGCTATGATTCCAGAACAATGCATACACGACGTCAAGGATAGGAAGTGAGGGTTCCTTCCCGAGATGTTGTTGATAAATAAGAAGCTAGTACGAGACGTAAGTTAAGATAAAGGAAATAACCCAAGAAAGATTACGTGAAACATTGATGTGAGAATGGGCCAACTTGTAGTTAGTAATTGATTTATAAAGAGCCTAGTTATGGCTAGACAAAAGGTTGCAGGCAAATCAGCAAATCGTGCAAGATAAACATAGTAAAACCCAATATAGTAAATTCAAATACGCAATTAAGATAAACATAGTAAAACCCAATATAGTAAATTCAAATACGCAAGCTAGTACGAGACGTAAGTTAAGATAAAGGAAATAACCCAAGAAAGATTACGTGAAACATTGATGTGAGAATGGGCCAACTTGTAGTTAGTAACTGATTTATAAAGAGCCTAGTTATGGCTAGACAAAAGGTTGCAGGAAAATCAACAAATCGTGTAAGATAAACATAGTAAAACCCAATATAGTAAATTCAAATACGCAATTATGACATTGTAATACTTGAGATATATTCAGATAGGAGTGGAAGAAGTTAAACGCACCATATGAGTGTTACGGAAATAAAAGATAATGCCATTGGAAAGACAGTCGAAATAGTAGTTCAGAAGAAACCCCACAAGCACAATGGCATGGAGGTAAGTAACTACGGATAATTATATGCGAGGAAGGACATCAAAACTTCCGTCGAGTATACAATGTAATAAGCTCGCAGCTTTACAAGAGTCAGAGGGTCCTCCCTAAGAACAAAGAGACTACCTGAGGAAGTAAGGAAGAAGGCTTCCACCTAAGTTAGTGACCTAAAGAGTCATAGGGTCCTCCCTAAGAACAATGAGACTAGCTGAGGAAGTAAGGAAGAAGGCTTCCACCTAAGCTTAGTGGCCTAAAGAGGAAGTGGTATTGTAACAATACTCTAACAACAATGTTCTATGCACTCCATAAGAAAGTATCACCTACCATGGCTACTGAACGGGAAGTAAAATCATAAGTGATAGTTAAGAGCATATGAGTTGAATCGAATTTCAATATGTATGGGCACTAAGATAAGTTAAATATGCACGCAACAAGTGGGCAGAAAGACCAGGAAAAGTAATTGCTTAAGTTTAAAAAAAATTGAGAAGGAACGAAAGGAATTATTCGATCAATGATCCAGAGTTAGTTACATTATGAAAACACTTAAGAGCTCGGAGTATTATCCATGCAGCATATATGTTGACAATCATACAGCCGTAGAAGACTATGGTATAAGTTAAAAGAAAGAATTGAGACCGGGTCATAGTCAAGGGATTGAATTGTTAGATGATGGTATCACGGATATTCCATAGAATCTATGAAAGGCTAAAGTAATAACGAATACCATGAGCCGTAGATCGGAAGATATATTAAGCCTCCAAAAAGGTTGATCAGAAGGAAGATGAGACTGAAGAGTTACATCAACGAAGTAAATCAGGAGCCTGATTACTGTAGCCTGATTACTGGACCTAGAAAATTATAGACATCATGATTGAGAACATTACAGAATAACTTTTAATATCAGAGGTACAAGAGAGATACTACAACAACCATATTCTATTACGCCCTACGAAAAAGCCAATTAGAGAAATACTAGCCTCATAAGAAGTCAGTATGAAGCTTCCAGTGGATTGCAATGGCAGTTCTTGGATTAGCAAAGGAATTCATACAAAATTATACTGCATAATAGCAATGAGATTTTGTGATTCTAAGGGAGTACGGTGCAATCTTTCTCAAGAATACCATACGGATTATCCCCTACTTCGATCCGTCGTTACATCTCTTGTCACAATCAACGTGTGTTAGAGGGATTGTCAAGAGAATCGGTTCAGGTATCTTAAGGCTATCCCTTCTATATTTTTTGCATGATCCATACGATACAAACGAAATGAGCAAATGCACAACTTCCATAAATGACTCTATTCATAGAAATGCTAGAGATACTTATGTTCTTGATTCCCCATATTTCCTATTGTTCTATCATCTGTTCATGGGTCTCAGAAAATACGTAAGTTGATAAAGTTTATTTCAAGATATTAATCAAAGACATATTGGTTTTATGACATTCCGAAAGATTGCATTGACGTGCTTCTCATGCATTGCATTCATTTATACATGTACATTGACCCGTGACCAGATGGAATTATATACGTGCATATATGTATATATATATATATATATATATATATATATATATATATATATATATATATATATATATATATATATATATATATATATATATATATATATATATATATATATATATGGGAAAAGGTTATGGCATTATATACACACCACCACCTGATCAATTGGTATACGTTGATGATTTGCCCACAGCGACCGAGATGATATGATGGGATGCCCTCAGAGGCTTGCTGATATTATGAACGCATATACCTAAGCATGGTATGACTTTTATACACATATGCATGGCATTGTAAATATTAATGACTCGCAGAGTTGTTCATACTTACATGTTGAGTCTCTTACTCCATGTTTCTCTCATGTCAATTATTTACTGATTTCATTTCTAACATACTTGGTACATTATTTGTACTGACGTCCCTTTTTCCTGGGGATGCTGTGTTTCATGCCCGCAGGTCCTGATAGAATGGTCAAGAGTCCTCCAAGTAGACTATCAGCTCAGCGGAAGATATTGGTGTGCTCCATTTGCTCCGGAGTTGCTTGTTTGGTCAGTATTATTTAGACGTGTATTGTTTGGTATGGCGGGGCCCTGTCCCGATATTTATGATAAGTATTTACTCTTATAGGCTTGTACATAGATGTAATGTATATGGGTACTTGTATGGCCTTGTCGGCCTATATTTTAAGTGTATAATTGATCACATTGGCCTTATAGGCCTGTATGTCACAGGTATGAGTTTCTATATCAGGTTGGGTTGTTCTATGTCGGGTATTACTTCATGTTTACTTTTGTGACGCCCTTTCTGGTCCACTTACCTATGATGATCTAATAATAAAGATATGTTACGTTTGTACTCGGTTGAGTAAGGTATCGGGTGCCCCTTGCAGCCCATCGTTTTGGGTCCTGACATGAATTCTCAAAATAGGAATTCATATGAACCCTTACTATCATGATATTAAAGGATAACATATGGGAATGACTACAAGGTTGTAAGGATTTCACAGGTTTGCAACGAAAGAGGGTAAGTGTTATGGCCTCGTTGTCAAAAAGAGCACTGTACAATCTTTCTCAAGAATATCATATGGATTTTTCCCTACTTCAACCCGTTACGTGTTTTGTCAAAATTAGTGTGTGTTAGAAGGATTGTCAAGAGAATCGGTTTAGGTATGTTAAGGCTATCCTTTCTTTCCTTTGCGCATGATTCATACGATAAAAATGAAACGAGCAAATGCACAACTTTCATAAATGACTATATTCATAGAATTACTAGGGGTACCTATGTTCTTGATTTCGCATGTGGATTATCATTATATCTTCTGTTCATGGGTCCCACAAAAATACGTTGTTGATAAAGTTATCTGAAAGGTATATTAATCTTATAACATTCCGAGAAATCTTATTAATGCATTTCTTATGCATTTCATTCATTTATACATATACCAATACCTATGGCCAGATGGCATTATATACGCATATATTATATGTATGGGATATGGGAAAAGGTTACGGCGTTATATACATACCCCCACATGATCATGTTGTATACGTTGATGATTTTTTCCACAGTGGCCGAGATGATATAATGGGATGTCCTCAGAGATTTGATGATGTTATGTAAACATATACCTATGTATGGTATGACATTTATACGCATATGCATGGCATTTTAAATATTAATGATTCACAGAGTTATTCATACTTACATGTTGAGTCTTTTACTCCATGTTTCTCACATGCCTATTATTTACTGATTTTCATTCCTCACATACTCGGTACATTATTTGTACTAATGTCCCTTTTCCTGGGGACGTTGTGTTTCATGCTTGTAGGCCCCGATAAACAGGTTGAGGGTCCTCCAAGTAAGCTATCAGCTCAGCGGAAGGTGTTGGTGCGCTCCATTTGCTCCGGAGTTGCTTATTTGGTTAGTATGATTAGGACATGTATTGATTGGTATGGCGGGGCCCTGTCCCGACCTTTATGATATTTATGTAGGCTTAGAGGCTTGTAGACATATGTCATGTATACAGATACTTGTACAGCCTTGTCAGCCTATGTTTTGAGTATATTAAGGATCATGCCGGTCTTATAGGCCCGTACATCATATGTATAAGTCGATAATCAAGTTAGGTCACCCTATATTTATTTTTCCCTCATGCTTTATTTTAGCCATATCATGACAGCCTTCCTGGTTCATTACGTATGATAATATGATATGGAAAATATGTTATATTGTTACTCGGTTGGGTAAGGCACCGGGTGCCCATCGTGGCCCATCGATTTGGGACGTGACACTTAAATTCTTGAACCCACTAGGACCACTGTTAAGAGTCACCCACTCTAACTTGGTCCAGAATATAAGCCAAACTCTAGTGCACTTTTAGCGCGGGAACACCCTATCAAAGAAGCACCCAACTGAATTCTTTTCCTTGTACATAACCCCCACAAGAGTCATAAACTCTAAGTCTTCCAAAAACCTGAACATGAATCGATAAGGCCAAGTATAACACACATTCCTCAAATCCTTTGCTCGAATTACCACTGATGTTTTCTTTCCTTAGTCATACTAATGTAAGGCCCCGTAAAATTTTACCTAGAAAATCGGAACTTCGGACCTTTTGGATTAAACAGTACCCTACAGACTTAGAAGAAAATGTTCGTGAAAGAGTTCATTTCTGCGGCCCAAAATGCGATTGCATAATTATTATGCGGGTCGCATAATCCATCGCATATCTACCTTGGAGTTTTGCGAGGGGAGTTCTACGGTGCATTATGCGGCCGCAGAACAGGTATGCAGGCCGCATAATGGCCGCATATTCGATTAGATGTTCCACCCGGCTAAGCTCATTTTTGCGGCATCTTTGCGGACCACATCTCTGTTATGTGATCACATACCTGTGTCGGGGCACCCTTTTCGTCATTTTAAAACCCGACCCTATATCATTAAAATACCCCTTCCTAATCAATTAGACTTATTTCCTACTACATTTTAGAGAGAGAGAGAGAGAGAGAGAGAGAGAGAGAGAGAGAGTTCTAAGGGGAGGAAGCTAACTAACACCCAAAATCAACCAATTTGTGTTAAGTCTTTGAAGAGTATCAAGAAAGCTTTCACATTGCAGGTAAGAATCTAAGCTTAACCCAACAATTTTTTAATATCTTCTAAAGATGAGTAACAACTTAGATAATTCATGGGCTTGGGGTAAATTGTCTTGCATGCATGGGTGGTGAGGGGGCTTAGGATCAATGTAGTCTAATAATGGCTAAGGATGGGGAATGGGCTGGTATAACCTACCATAAAAGAGCCACCAGACCTTAGATAAAATGCTCAAGTGAGATAGAAATTATGATCGATTTCCTAATCTTGGTTCAATTTATCACCTTACCAAATAGATTGAGATTGCTACGAGTTTCGGATAATTATAGAGCCTAAAGAAGCGCAATTGAGGTATGTTGTCTCAACTTTATCTCTCAGAATGGAATTCCATAATGTCTTCCGTAAGTTTAAGTATAATTGGCTCAAAATTTCTAATTTCTACATTTCGGGTCATCCCGTATTAACTTATAAACTTGATTATTCTGAATGAGCTTGTTGATGAAAGATAGAGGTTTAAAGTATGGTTGCTTATTAAAGTAGTATGTCTTTGAGTCGTATTCTAAATGAACACTAGTATACCAATTGGGTGAGGCAAACTCGATACGCTCAATACTCCCAATCATTCATGCTTTTACTTAATGACTTCATTGAATATATCTCGTTGATGATAATTGATAAATAGTAATTCAAGGATAATTGGTGTACTACTTGTTGTGACTTTGATGTGTGCCTCTATTGTTGGTCCTTTGTGCTTAAAGTCCCATTATTAACGCACTTGAGGTATATGATTTCTGGAATGTTCTATATGTTGGCATTTGGTGGTGATCCTTGAAATTAAATGAAGTGAAAATATGGAATATAAAAAAAATGCGGTCGTCGTGTCTTGAATAATGACACTTGTGAAAGGCCTAGAGAGCGAAGGAAATATTGTTATTGTGAGAGGTTGAAAATGCTAATAAAAGATTTGAACAATGTGAAATAGTCTAAGATGAGTACATTACTGTATATGTATATGTGTTACCTTTGGGTGAAAATCCACATAAAAATATTCTTCTTAGGAGATCGATAGTCACCAAGGAAGGGTAGGTTGAAATGAAATAACCTAACCCTGAAACTACACGTGCTGGTGTAGGGTGCATTGTGGAAATCATTCCCCTTAACTGGGATGAGACTGGTGTGATGAAATTATTCACCTTTATTGGTATGAGATTGTTGGTAAACGTGGATACGTCGAACCACACGGTACTATGGTGAGACGGCTTAGCTGATCGGGTCGTGATCATATGCCATGTCGCACACATGGTGGTAATTCGTGTTGGAAATTGTGATACAAATGTGATTCTGGTTACACCTTCAAATAAGGTGTCTTAGCCGATCGGGCCGAGATCGGACTCCGTATCAAGAGTACGGAGGCATTGTGAACAGTGATATCGAGACTTGTGATATTATCGGTACTAAAGATCTCCCCAAACTAAATATATGTAACACTTTCATATTTTTGAAAAATTAATATGTTTCAATTGCACATTTGGATATAATTTATTGTCATTTGTTGTTTCTATGGCATTCCTTTTCTTGTATGGTTATTCTATTATGAAAGATAACTTTTAGCTTTACATACTAGTATTATTCGACAATACTAATGTCCCTTTTTCCGGGGGCACATGCAGGTGTTTCCAAAGTAGGCGGTGATCACGCTCAAGTATGTCTAATAAAAGACTAAGAGGACATTGCAAATATAATCCGGGGTATTATGACCATAGTCGATCCCACATGGAGTTAAAGTATCAAGCAAGCTGTCAGAATACTAAACTTTCACTTGGTGTTGTTTAAACTACTACAACTGAATGAAAATATTAAAACTACAGATTAACTACAATAAGGTGTAAACAATTGTAATAAAGGTCTACGGTTATGGTTTCCCCCGTCGGTGAACTTACTTCTCGGATACTTCATATAACTTGATTAGTTGTTCTATCAATCATGAACACTCTATCTACCATAAATTTCTCTCAAGTAATTATGATAATTTACTAGACGCACTCTCTCAAGTTACGCGAGCTAGATTGCATTATAGTTCAGTTTAGATTGCACCCGAAGTATCATTATTTCTAATCCAACTTATAAACCCTCGGTTATAACTTTCGTCTATACTTCGGGAGTGATGTTGTTCAAACAACTACCTAAATATGCACTCACTCTCAAGTAGATACATAATAAATAGGAACAGATAATTGACGGCCCTTCAATCAACTACAACAAGAACATAGTTGAACAAATAGAGATTAATCAACCAATCAAAACTATGTTAATATCACAATAAGTTTATCCCTCAACGGGTTCCACCAAAACACTAGATTAAAGAAATTAGCTAAACATGTCCATAAGAATCAAACCAAAAATAACTTGCATAATTAAACTACAAAGTAATGAATAAAATATGTAAAAATGAATGTTTTGCTTCTCTGAACCGTATTCCACAGGCATCTCTTGACTCTAATGGAATCTCCCCTTTCAAGTTGTGTTTTAGGGTCTATTTATATGTTTGGTACAAACCCTAAACCTGTAGGAAACTTCTACTCAAATCGGGAAACACTTAAAATCTTCAAAACTCGGATTGGACCAGACTAGGGGCTTGGATTTATGGCCCTAACGCCTGGATAAAGCCAGGCCAGGCCTGGCGTTATGGATTTAAGGCCTGGGTAACGCCAGGCTAGGCCTGGACTTAAGGCTCAAACGCCTGAATAAAGTCAGGCCAGGCATGGCCTTAAGGCTCAAACGCCCGGCTATAGCCCGGTGCACTCCTCTTCGCCTCTTGAGCATATTTTTGATGTTTATGCATCCATTTAGCTCGGCTTCCATCTCCAATTCACCTACACATGAAATAGACTCCATTATGCACATACAAAGTGTATTTTTATCATTAACGCGCATAAAATGTAAGGCATATAACGTGTTAAACCATGAATTCTAGCCACACATCAATACCCCGCACTTAAATATTTGCTCGTCCTCGAGCAATCAAACTACACTCATGAACACAACTTATTAAGCAAATCCCTTAACACGTTATACCAAGAATTTTAAAAACAGTTTAAGCACATAGGTGTGACATCCTCGCCTCAATAGTCGAATCACATATACCATGCTTTATTCACAATTCACTCACTACTCTAACTTAGAGGTCAACAACATTACCTTTCCTTCATGAATCATGTGCCCTCACCAAATCAAAGAGCTAGTTCCACACACAATAAAATTTAAGAACACTTAGGAACTCAAGATAGAAAGAATTCACTCGCTCTCAGAAATAATATTCATATGCCACAAAAGATGGACCATAGGCTTGCCCGTAGTGTACTACTCTAATAATCGAGCTCATTCAGTATAGGATAAAGTAGGACTTTATTTGGTTGTAATGTAGGCTGCGGGACGGGTAGGATACATTTAGATATAAGAGTGACTACACCTCCCTAAGCACTTTAATAGATATACTTTAGCGGTCAACCTCAAACTTATATTAAACCAAACTCCAGCTTCACATCAATGTTATTACCCCATACTTCTTTAAGCACAATTACATTAAGAGTCACCACATATATTTTTCTTTCACAATAATACAACTATTGATGTGTGGATAGAATTCATTGTTTAACACGTTATATGCCTTATATTTTATGTGCGTTAATGATAAAAATACACTTTGTATGTGCATAATGAAGTCTATTTCATGTGTAGGTGAATTGGAGATGGAAGCCGAGCTAAATGGATGCATAAACGTCAAAAATACGCTCAAGAGGCGAAGAGGAATGCACCAAGCTATAGACGGGCGTTTGAGCCCTAAGGCCAGGCCTGGCCTAGCTTTATCCAGGCGTTTGAGTTTTAAGGCGAGGCCTAGCCTGGCGTTACCCAGGCCTTAGAGCCATAACGCCAGGCCTGGCCTGGCTTTATCCAGGCGTTAGGGCCATAAAGCCAGGTCCCTGGTCTGGTCCAATCCGAGTTTTGAAGATTTTAAGAATCCATGATTTAAGGTATTTATCCTGGAGTCAAAAAATTGAGCCTAAGCGTCACAACTAAAGTACTGACTATTCTCAAGGCATCACAAACTTCGGAGATATTGCTGCAATTAAGCCCTCAACCATGTGGTTACTACTCCTAAAAATTAAAAACTTCCTACACCCAGTTCAATTAAAAACCCTTGGAAAAAAATCGTGGTCCAAAGAAAACTCAAGGGGAAATTACTACACTACCTAAAACAAAAAGAATCTTTTTGGTGTTTTCTTTAGACTTACTTCCCTTAAGAAAATTGTCTAATAGATCCATCGTCGGGAGAAGCCCAACTCTCTTTATTTTTGTAAAAAAAAAAATTATTCCATTAATCTAACATAACTAAATTAGCATAGAAAGTCACCAGACAATCTCATCACCCCACACTTAAAGTTGTGCATTGTCCCCAATGCGCACCCATACATACAAGAGGGTAAAAAAAAACTCCCTAGTAGGCCAAAGGCCGAAGTACTAGCATCTCATGGGGTACTCAGACTTCTCCCAGGCCTGGTCCTTCGTGTAGGTACCTCACATTTATTTCCAACCCTCTGGTTTGCTGTTGCATCCTTCCAGTGGCTTTGCGTTCCATGCTCCTAAAAAAATTCAAAAAAATTGACACTACAAAAATAATAAAATTAGAAATAAAATAAAATAAAATAAAATAAAGCAGTAAAGCTGGGTTGCCTCCCAACAAGTGCTTGATTTAACGTCGCGGCACGACGTGAATCACTTTCTGCCTACACTTCGAACTTATGAATTGAGCCCCCAATTTGGCATCAAGTTTTCGGTTTTGCTCCAAGGATGGTGGAACAAATCTAATTGGCCCAAGCAACCATTGTATTATTTTACACTTCTTGGCATTTAGATGAGGTATGTAGTCATGTCTTTCTGGCAAGAAAAATTCCAGAATGTAGGCATCTTGCTCCTCATTCCTTGACTCCTCAATTGGTTCGGATGACTCTATTTCCATATCATCATCCAAGCACAATGTGGAAAAATGTTTGGAGTGAGGACCAACGCGCTCAAACACATGAACTTCAGGACTTTCAACATCCTCAACATCAATCACACTAGAGTCGATTAAATTTGTATCCTCAACATCCCTGGTTGACTCTAGTATTACTTCTTCAACATCGGCATCCTCAAATTCTAGTTGGTTAGAGTGTTGGGTTTCTACTTTGGACCCCTCCATTGGCACCTCAATTTCCATCTCTAGTGTACACTGCTCCTGGCTACTATCCATAATATTGGCATATTGAGTATTAAAAACTTCAACTAGTTGACTCGTTTAAGCCTCCAAGTTGCGAATAGTTTCATCTTGCCTTTGTACCCGCAGTTGTAACTCCTCCTGTTGTTCCAGAATGCACTTCATCATATCCTCGAGCCTTTTCAGGTCATCATCACTGAGTTCTTTGTTTCTATTAACTTCACAAGAAAAAGAAGAACCATCAAAGTACGGGGTTGGGGGAAGATAAGAAATATAAGCACAACCCTGAAAGTGACCATCTTGACCACCACACATATCACACTCTCTTCACACATAAGATTGAGTTGGTGCACATAACTCACTCTTGGGAATATTTTGATAATTTTTCCCTGGGCGGTTTCCTCCATTATATGCATAACGAGGATCAAAAGTAGAATTACCAACATCCAAACTCTCATAATTCCATGATGCCATATTTTTTTCAAATTAAAAAATAAAACTAAAATAAAGAAAATAAAAATCAAATACTAAAAAACAAATCAAACTTGAAACCTAGTAATATGTACAATTACAGCTACACTTGATAATACCGTTAACTCCCCGGCAACGGCGCCAAAATTTGATCACGCTCAACTATGTCTAATAAAAGACTAAGCGGGCGTTGCAAATATAATCCGGGGTATTATGCCCAGAGTCGATCCCACAGGGAATTGACGTATCAAGCAAGCTGTTAAAATACTACTCAGCTGTCACCTGATGTTATTTAAATTACTAATACTAAAGATTAAAACTAAAGATTAACTATGCTAAGGTATAAACAATTGTAATAAAGGTCTAAGGTTATGGTTTCCCCCGTTGGTGAACCTACTTCTCAGATACTTCATATAGCTTGATTAGTTGTCTCTATCAATCATGAACACTCTATCTACCATAAATCTCTCTCAAGTAATTATGATAATTTACTAGACACACTCTCTCAAGTTACGCTAGCTAGATTGCATTACGGTTCACTTTAGATTGCACCTGAAGTATCGTTATTTCTAATCCAACTTCTAAACCCTCGGTTATGACTTTCGTCTATACTCTGGGAGTGATGTTTTTCAAACAACTACCTAAATATGCACTCTCTCTCAAGTAGATACATAATAAATAGGATCGGCTAATTGAGGGCCCTTCAATCAACTACAACAAGAACGTAGTTGAACAAATAGAGATTAATCAACCAATCAAAACTATGTTAATATCAAAATAATTTTATCCCCCAACGGATTCCACCAAAACTCTGGATTAAATAAATTAGCTAAACATGTCCATAAGAATCAAACCCAAAATAACTTGCATAATTTAACTACAAAGTAATGAATAAAAGATGTAAAAATCAATGTTTTTCTTCTCTAAGCCGTATTCCACAGGTGTCTCTTGTCTCTAATGGCATCTCCCCTTTCAAGTTGTGTTTTTGGGTCTGTTTATATGTTTGGGACAACCCCTAAACATGTAGGAGACTTCTACTTAAACCGGGATACACTTAAAATCTTCAAAACGCGGATTGGACCAGACCAGGGACCTGGCTTTATGGTCCTAACGCCTGGATAAAGCCAGGCTAGGCCTGGTCTTAAAGCTCAAACGTCTGGATAAAGTCAGGCTAGGCCTGGCCTTAAGGCTCAAACGCCCGGCTATAGCCCGGTGCACTCCTCTTCGCCTCTTGAGCGTATTTTCGACATTTATGCATCCATTTAGCTCGGCTTCCATCTCCAATTCACCTACACATAAAATAGACTCCATTTTGCACATACAAAGTGTATTTTTATCATTAACGCACATAAAATGTAAGGCATACAACGTGTTAAACCATGAATTCTAGCAACACATCAGGCGGCAGTGACCTGCGATAGCGGTATGTTCCTTCCAGCAAACTTGGTGATCCCCACTTCATTTCGGGGTCCCGTCATTTGGTGATCGTGTATTTTTCATTTGAGGTATAGCCGGAGCCTTTTTGCCTACATTTCCATTTTTCTCTTCAGTATTATTTAGAGGCTCCGTAGACAGGTTGTGGGTGGTGCCTGGTAATGGAATTGGATTAGAAAATGTTGGTATTTGGCGAATATGTTTTCTTCATATTTAATAATTATGATAATTTGCTTATTATGGCTGAAACTGCTAACGGAAACAAAAATTAAAGTTGTTTATAAAATATTTATAAAGTATGATTAATGGAGTTCATCTCCTCTTGATTCATGAATGAGTTTGGGTAGAATGAAACCTAGTAGTCTTGCTTAATCGGGTTTAATCGGTTGAGCGCCAGTCGCGCTCCTTGGTTTTGGGACGTGAAAAACATGGTATCAGAGCCTAAGGTTTTAAAGTGTCCTAGGATGTCTCCCAGCCGTGTCTAGTGCAGTCCTTCTTATCGGTGTGTTGTTGACCACATCTATAATTAGGAGGCTACTTGGACATTTAGGAATTTCACCCTTCTTCGATACTCCAGATCATGCGGTAGAACTCAAGATAGGAAGCTAATTTCCTCGCTATGTCTTAATCTCAAGATGAGTAATTCATGACTTTGAAGTAGTACGGAGGGAATGACCTCATCATTAAATCTGAGGGGGGGTTGCTCAAGAGTTTTTTAAGAGAATGTATCGAACCATGGAAGGATTGGTAGAACTTGTGGTTAAGGGGAGTACCCTTGTTCCTATTAATGTCACTACACCACCAGATCATGTAGTATAGTATATCAGTATGTTACCAACGTACGTTAGGGATGTGGAGTCGAGGGGAATCAATTAAGTTATTGTCAACCTAAAACACCTAGTAGGTCACTCCTTAGTACATCATTATGAACAACACAAAGATTTTTTTCTTGTTGTATTTGTAAATCGATATTGAAGAGTTCTCATAAACATGGTCTCAATAAGATGTTGAGTCACAAAACATTACATGCACCTACTCTTTGAACGAAACCCATCATTCATAAATCTACTCTATCACAAATTCTCTTAATTACAACCTCTTATGGGATTGAGCTCTATAATTATGTCCTTGAATTGAGTTATAACTCTAGGATTAATACTTCCCACTGGCTTTCCCAAATTCTCAACAAGGGACTATACCTGATGAATTCCTTACAAAATCTTTTTATTTAGATGGACAACATCTGCTCACTTGTGCTTATGCAAGCACCGTCATAAAGTTTACCTATGTGGTGTCAAGTTCCATGTAAAGCATCCCAGTGTTGCGACCTCTCTCGAGTCACTCTTCTTCTCACTGGTATATATGGCTTCTATGTTTTGAATAGTCACTCTACTCTCTTGCGAATATCATCATGAAACCTTTTCACTTTCTCACTATCTAGTAACATAAGAGCATACCTTAACGCCTATCATATGAGTGCGTGTTGATCAAAGTGGTCACTGTGGGCATAAAGTCTCTCTGAAAATTTGAGATCCTAACATGTCCGTCATAGGAAGACTCTTGTGTCTCCATCTTAGTGTAAATCTCGTGTCCATTTTGGGTATCCCATAGCAAGTAGCTCACCTTGTTCCCAGTATTGTGGTTGCCCGTGACGTGGTCTTGTACAGCAGTTGAGAATCAATATAGCAGAAGCATGTCCAGCTCATAAGAAATGTTTATTTTCTCTTTACACCTCCACAACATGTGTTAATTGTGTTCCTTAGTTAGTGAATTCATTGTGCTAGTTTCGCAACACTTGTTCGATAACTATGAGAGAACGCAACCTTCTATGTGTCACTATAATACTTCCTTTCTCATAAGGACCCTAAATAAGCTCTCTGTCAAGACCAAATGTACCTTTGGGGATTATCATAGCACAACGCCTACTTCTTATGTTTTGCTGCCATTCATTAGCATCTGGGTTCATCTCGAGTCAAAGTCTATGGAGAACTGATTATTAACATCTGCAAGCCTTCCGTGATCATTTTATACTATCTCATTGGGTTCCGTTGCCTTTGTGCACTCGACTTCTAGAATCATTGATTACATCAGTGTCATGTACAGGTAGTTTTGCTACCTTGGAATTCCACCTACTTAGGTGGATAGGAGTTTTATTTGTCTCCCCCTTCCCCTCCACGGAGCATCATGCTAACCATTAAAACCCCGCTAACCAATACATGACTTCATACCCATATTAAGATGTCCTAGCTATATGGTTTCACTCGTAAAGGGTTGAAATCAGATGCTTCCAGGTTTTTGCACATACCATAAGCATACTGATTCAGAAGACAAGTTGTCGTATCTTTAGTTACCTCATATCGGGTCAATCGTCGGGAAGGGTTAAACTGTTTGGATTATGATAATCGCATATTTTTTTGACTTCTTTTCACCCTCATGAGCTTGTGGCATAGATTCCTTGTGTCAGTTAATGTTAGGTGTGTAATTCAACTTCATGTGATTCTTTTGAAGTCTCTACCACATCCATGTTGCAAGAATCTTACCATTTATCAACTCGAAACCTCTTAGAAGATCATCTTTCTCGAACCATCAACATTAGAATCACCGATTCGATTCTGAACCGCTGCATACCGCTATCTCTGACGACAACTTCCGCAGTATCCTTTCACAATACCCTATCCCAAAGGCGAATTGAAGAAGACCCTAACACCGGAAAACTTAATACATTCAAACAAGGACAACGACACCACATCACAGATAAAAATTCCTCTACGCTCAAAAATACCAAGTCTCGTTACTCCATCAATCCAAACATGAACATTCATAGTCTGATTGGCTTTCCTTTGCTGGAAATAACCGTTGAACCTCTAAATCACGTGATGAGAAATCCTCTTTTCAAGTCATTCACTGCCTTAACACATAAGTACACCACTATTACACCAACACTGTGCGATAACAACATCTGAACATCATAGCACTCTACGCGTAGCCTCGATCCCATAAAAAATACAGCTACTGAGCTGAAATAGCAGAACATCCTTTCGCAACAAGACGATAATAAGTTGCTCGAATGCGTAGGGAGAAACATCTTGCTTCACGTCTTTTGCACCACTGCAACTCCTCGATGCCTGATCGCGCTCAACTATGTCTAATAAAAGACTAAACGAGCGTTGCAAATATAATCCTGGGTATTATGCCCAGAGTCGATCCCACATGGAATTTACGTAACAATCAAGTCTTTAGAATACGCATATATTACTCAATCAATTATCTTAAGACTTTTTAATATAAATTGGTGATGTTTTACTAATTTTACTGAAAATAATAATAACTAGCAATTACTAACAATGTGTTGTAAATAATAATGATAAAGGTCAAAGGTTATGGTTTCCCCCGTTGGTGAACTTACTTCTCGGATACTTATTATAGTTTGATTAGTTGTCTCTATCAATCATGAACACTCTATCTACCATAAATCTCTCTCAAGTAATTATGATAATTTACTAGACGCACTCTCTCAAGTTACGCTAGCTAGATTGCATTACAGTTCACTTTAGATTGCACCCGAGGTATCGTTATCTCTAATCCAACCTCTAAACCCTCGGTTATGACTTTCGTCTATACTCCGGGAGTGATGTTGTTCAAACAACTACCTAAATATGCACTCTCTCTCAAGTAGATACATAATAAATAGGAATAGTTAATTGAGGGCCCTTTCAATCCAGTACAACAAGAACGTAGTTGAACAAATAGAGATTAATTTACCGAACTACATTAATATTACAACAAATTCATCCCCAACGGATTCTACCAAAACCCTAGATTAAAGAATTTAGCTACACATGTTCATAAGAATCACACCCAAAAGAAATTGCATAATTGAACTACAAAGTAATGAATAAAAGATGTAAAAATCAATGTTTTGTCACTTCAATGGTTTTCTCTCTTCGAATCCTTCGTATGCCTTCCGAATCTCCTCTTTTTAAAGTTGTGTTTACGGGGTCTATTTATATGTTTAGGACGAACCCTAAACGTGTAAGAGACTTCTATTCCAACCGGGAAACACTTAAACTCGTCAAAACTCGGAATTGACCGAACTTGGGAGTTGGCGTTTGGGCCGTAACGCCTGGCTAACGCCAGGCTAAGGCTGGCGTTTGGGATCTAACGCCAGGCTAAGGCTGGCGTTTGGACTCTAACGCCTGGCTAACACCAGGCAGGGTCAGGCGTTTGGGCTCTGGCGCCCGGCTATAGCCCGGTGCACTCCTCCTCGCCTCTTGAGCGTATTTTCAACGTATTCGCATCCATTTAGCTCGATTTCCATCTCCAATTCACCTACACATGAAATAAACTCTATTATGCACATAAAAAGTGTATTTTTATCAT
Organism: Nicotiana paniculata; assembly: GCA_005239505.1. Lineage (NCBI taxonomy): Eukaryota > Viridiplantae > Streptophyta > Magnoliopsida > Solanales > Solanaceae > Nicotiana > Nicotiana paniculata. The sequence continues at coordinate 47,178 of ML332207.1, forward strand.
TAACGCACATAAAATGTAGGGCATATAACATGTAAAACTATGAATTCTAGCCTCGCATCAATACCCCACACTTAACCATTTGCTCGTCCTCGAGCAATCACACTACACTCATGTACACAACTTATTAAGCAAATCTCTTAACAGTTTATACCAAGAATATTTAAAACAGTTCAACACAAAGGTGTGACATCCTCGCCTCAATAATCGACTCACAAATACCATGCTTTATTCACAATTCACTAACTACTCTAACATAGAGGTCAACAACATTACCTTTCCTTCATGAATCATGCGCCCTCACAAAGCAAAGATCTAGTTCCTCACACAATAATATTTAAGAACACTTAGGAACTCCAGATAGAAATAATTCACTCGCTCTCAGAAACAACATTCATATGCCAGAAAAGATGCACCATAGGCTTGCCCGTAGTGTACTACTCTACTAATCGAGCTCATTCAGTCTAGGATCTAGTAGGACTTTATTTTGGTTGTAATGTAGGCTGGGGGACGGGTAGGATGCATTTGGATATAAGAGTGACTACATCTCCCTAAGCACATTAATACATAAACTTTAACGTTCAACCTCAAACTCATTTTAAGCCAAAATCCACTTTCACAACAATGATATTGCCCCATACTTCTTTAAGCAAAATAACATTAAGAGTCACCACATATATTTCTCTTTCACAACAATACAACTGTTTATACTTTATTTATTTATTTTTCTTTTCTTTTCTTCTTTTCCTCTTTTTTTTTCTTTTTCAAATGACTCTTACTTTTCCAAACAATGCACATTTCTCCTTATTTCAATTATTCCCCTCAAAAACCAACCTACCACCCGACACTTTAACTTTTCNCCAACGCACAGAATAATATAAAAAGCTCACACACACATGGCACATAATTCACTCAGAATTGGATCTATCACGACACTCCAGTCAAAAGAATTAAGCGAATCTTAAGAATTCCTTATTTAAGGTATTTATCCTGTAGTCAAAAATTGAGCCTAAGCGTCACAACCAAAGTACTGACTATTCTCAAGGCATTAGCATGTTTCGAGATATTGCTACTATTAAGCTCTTAACCATGTCATTCCTAATCCTAAAAATTAAAAACTACCTACACTCGGTTCAATTAAAAACCCTTGGAAAAGAATCGTGGTCCAAAGAAAAAGTTACTACACTACTTAAAACAAAACAACAACAAAAATATCTTTTTGGTATTTTCTCTAGACTTACTTCCTTTAAGAAAACAGTCAAGGAGATCCATCGTTAGGAAAAGTCCACATATTTCTAATAAAAAAAAAATTTCTATTTTTGTTCTACTTTAAAAATAAACACTTACCAACAAGAAAACTAAAACTAATAACAAGAATACACACTAATCACAACAAATCACAACAAATATGTTCCACACCCCACACTTAAATCATGTAGTGTCCTCAATGCATAATATATAGACAACACAAGAAATAAAAGTAAGGTGTAAGAAACTCCCTGGTCCAATAGTGTTGACATCCTTTCTATTGATCTCACTTTCATGCTCCTTTGAGCACATTCTTGAATCAATTTATGCCTCCACTTTGAACTTATGAATTGAACCCCAATTTTTGATTCTGCTGTATGATCATGCTCATGGGGTGGTGGAACAAATATGCCTAGCCCAATAAAATTATGTGCTAATCTGCACTTCTTGGCTTTTCGATGAAATGTGTAGTCCCTACTTTCTGGCAGGAAGAATTCAAGAACGTAGGCATCTTGTTCTTTATCCCTTAGCTCATTAGGTAGTTTGGATAACTCTATTTGCATATCCTCATCCCAGCACAATGTGAACAAATGGTTGGAGTGAGTACCAACATCCTCAACAATAATGACACAAGATCCAACAAAATATGTATCATCAATGTCCTTGGTTAAATCTAGTATCTTTTCTACCACATTAGCATCCTCCGATTTCAGTTCTAACCTGGGTGGTTCTTCAATAGATGGCTCGGCCGGCGGGTTCTCTCTTTCCTCAACATATAGTGAATCAAACTCGAGAGCCTGTTTCCATACCTCTTTTTCCTCAAGTGCTAACACCCAATCTGCTAATTCTTCACAGTTCATATCATCCATCTTCATGAAACATTCATCTAAAGAGTCCCCAACAGTCAGGAAAGCATTATCTTTTTCCGGGATCACATTCACAGCATCAATAAGAGAGCAGTTGGCGAACGCAATAGGTCGCCTCATAGATTTCTACACGTTGCAAGTGATTTCTTCATCGTTGAGCCTCATCTTAAGTTCACCAGTCTCACAATCAATAAGAGCTCTACCTGTGGCCAAAAATGGCCTTCCCAAGATTATGGGAATTTCCTCATCTACCTTGCAGTCTAATATCACAAAATCAGCAGGAAATACAAACTTCCTCACTTGCACCAAGACATCATCCAGAATACACGACGGTCTCTTCACCATCCTATCAGCAAGTTACACCAGCATGGAGGTGGGCCTGGCTCTACCTATCCCCAGTATTTTATATATGGCCAGCAGCATCAGATTAATGCTAGCCCCCAAGTCACATAGAGCTTTGGCAAAAGAGAAGTTGCCATTTGTACAAGGAATTGTAAAACTCCCTGGGTCAGACAGCTTTTCAGCAATAGGATGTGTCACCACCGTACTACAAGTCTGAGTAAGGGTGACAGTAGCTAGATCTTGGAAGTCAACTTTTCTAGACATCAATTCCTTCATCATTTTAGCATACCCAGACATTTCTTTCAATGCATCAATCAATGGAATATTTACCTGTATCTGCTTTAGCATGTCCAAGAACTTACTTTTGGTATTTAGCCAGCCTCTGAGGGAATGGAGCTAGCGGTCTCTTTTGCCCAGTGATTTGGGACTTTTCTTTCTCAGCCACCACCTCAACTAACGACTTCTGAGTCATCTACACTTCTTTTTCAGTCTCACTTTGTGCGTTGGGTTCTTCTTCACTAGGTTGCACTGTTGCCTTGGTCAAGTTTGTTGAATTATCAAGTTCAGTCGGCATGGATACCAGTGTCTCAGTCTGTCTACTTTCATGAGCTCAATCCAGTTCCAAATTTAATTCTCTGCCACTGCGAAGAGTTACTGCCATCAACTGCCTTGGGCCCTGGTCCACAGGATTTACCTGAGTA